>JAPEUW010000430.1:0-23322 GCA_027946445.1 Ascochyta clinopodiicola
CTAAAAAATCTACTTTTTGGCTTTTTTACTAGTAAAAAGCGGGCGTTGCGCGAATCCGGGCGTTGCGCGCACGGACATGGTAGACAGCTACATGCGGCAAGAACGTGTTGGTTATGTACAGTGGCATTGCGGACCGGCGTCTATACTACGCTTACATGCGAACTACAGCTATATAACGAATTGATGCGCAGGCTTGCCGGCAAAATACGCAATAAAAGCGCTGTTGCCGCAGTCAAAGACATCTTGAATGGCTTTCAAAGCGGCGGTGGCGGCCGCATGGTGTTCCGCAGCGATGACAGCAGCCAACAGTGATCTGGCAGCAGTATCGGGGCTTCAACAATGACTCCTTCGTCGTGTCGTATGAGACTGGGCAACCTCAAAAGAGGTGGACAAGGAAGCACTATTTTTCAGCTTTTCCTTGCAGCATTTCGTGACCCTGCTGTCGATCGCTTGGTGGCGTTATATCGTCTCCATGTACCTGCCCACTTGGGTTTAACGTGTTTCAGCACAGATTAAGGTACTCTTCAAGCGAGTCTGTACGGCACGGTAGCTAGCATTACACAACCCGCAGGTTTTCAGCTTCTTTGACCCCTTTAACCTATGCGATCTTGTGAACATATTTCATACCCTGGCTTGTAATATACTCTTTTGTGATCTTTCCCTCTATGTACCACATCTACTTCACAGCATCGCCACTCACAGTACTAATGCATAGTCAAAGGTGGGCTAGCAAATCCCCACTACTTGTTGATAAGTAAGCTCACAAGTTTAGGCACGGTGACCCAGGAACCTACCTAACTGGAGATGACGCTCGACCCGTCGAAAGCGACAGTAATGAACAACCACAAATCTCGAGGAGTCAGGACTTCCTCAAATATTGGAAGCTACAATTCCTTGCTGCAATCCATCCATGGAGATTTTCCGCGGAACGTCGCAAGATGGCGATGTACCAGAGTCGTTGGTTAGCTACTGGCCATGCTTTACTACATTTGGTTCCCCTAAGCAGCGCAGTCGCGGTCGTGATACTCAACTGGAGCGAATATTTTGTGGGACCTTCTTTCGCACTCTCAACTACGCTACAATTTGTCGCCAAATTACAAGAGCTGCTCATGCAGACCTCCCTAGCCGAGATTGTCTTAAGCATCGTTCGTTCACAGATGATGGAAGGATATCTGCCCTTAGGTGCTCTGTCAGCATCTACACAGGCGACGCACCTATCCTACCTCTGGTCGCTCGATTTACTGGCCGCAGTGACGTCCCAGTCCTTCTGCGGGCGGCGGAAAGTGCTATTTGTTTGTTTGGTTCCACTATTAGTCCTTTTGACAGCTCTCGTTGGGCCGTCGAGCGCTGTTTTGATGATTCCAAGGGCAGGAATGTCAAGCAGACCAAGTGTCGTCCATTGGCGATCCACGAGCAACGAAAATGCCATGTTCCCTTCTCGACTAGACAAAAGGCAGAACTTGACATTGTAAGTGAGACAAAGCGCAACGCATTACGACCATCGTTAACAAAGCGTAGCAACTTGGATCGGTTTTTCACAACTTACGCATTCTCAGAACAAGTTCAGACAGAATTTTCCAGCACTCAAGTCTATTACAATAGAAATGACACAACGGTACAGTTGACCTCCCGATCTTTGCACTATATCACGACCCAGAACAAGGTGTCAAGCCACTATGGCGATTTCTTGGTTAGCTCCGCAAAGGCCACTATCCCAACCCAGCTCAGTGCACAGGTCTTATATGAGATTCCTGTTACACAAGATGGTGGTACTTGGATTCCTGGAATCGATTACACAAGGTCCGTGAAGTTACCACGTGTTACAGTCACAGCGCATTGCTTAACTGCATACAACACACAGCACACGACAGTAGATACACCAGTCGCCTACCCTCTGGATAACGGTACTTCTATTGGCATTATTTCTAGTCTAAAGGACTTAATTCAGCATTTTCTCGACCATGGTGGCTCTCAAGACACACCAATCAACGCCATACCACCCGTGTGGGTTGCTTCGCCTGAACCTGGTTCCTCTTCAGTTATTGGCAGCTTTGTCCAGAGTAATTGCGCTGGTCTGGAGCAATACATGGTTTCGGATTTTCAACTCAACCGTTTCAATCAATCTGTGCTGTTGTCCAGTCCTTGTTTGTCTACAGAGACTTGTACCGTAGCCACTTTCTGGGAGCCGTCTCAACACGAACTTGTAGCGGACGGCGGTTCGTGGGTGGTCCGCACAGGCTCGCTCTCGAGCTTGAGTCATGGATTACCCAAAACCGCACGGCCAATTTCCGTCGATCTCTACGACATCGCTGGCTTGAACACCCCGTTATTTGGCGCCATGTTATCCAAAGGTTCACAAGGTTATAGCACCAGACTAGCCGCCGCGTTGGCTACTGTGTTCTCTGAGATCCCTTGGAAAGAGCAGATTCAAAGCGCTTCTGAGGATGAGCCGTATACGGTGATCGAAATTGCCTTAACGCGTCTTGGCTACGGATACGAAACGTCGTCCATATCTACACGCTTATCCCTAACCGTTATTATGGCATACTGCATATTTGCTGTCGGATACATAACATACATGCTCAGTAGCGGCCACACATCTACAGCATGGAGTTCGGCAACTGAGATCATTGTTCTTGCGTTGCAGTCAAAGCGCAGTGAGCATTTGCGCCATGTTTCGGCTGGCATAAACTCTATAGAAACATATCAGGAGCCTGTCGGAATACGAGTTAGCGATCGTAATTATTTAGAGTTAGTGTTCGAGCGTGATCAAGGTAACCAGTCGCGGAGACTAAGGAGAGCTAGGCTAAACAAGGCGTATTAATCTGCAAATGCCCTAGGTGCTGTAACTAAGAGTAGTGAATTAAAGGTGTAGAGTTCTGGCGTACATTTGAGTGCAGGTATACGCAAAAAGCTGCGGAGGTGTTTCGGGAGATACCATCAGGGGGATGCAGCAAGCTACAGACTAGAGTTAAAGCAACTTGATTGCAAGGACATAGGTCTGGTAGTCTTTCGTACGATCTTCAGATACGCGAGAACTGCGTCGAATGTCTATTAAGACTAATTGACTACACCAAGAAAGCTTCATGAGGATGATTCAAAAGCATTGTATTCCCTTATATCTGTGTGTATAGATATAAAATCTAGAATCTAAAGTATTAGAAGTGAATTTAGAGGTAGTCTATATTTAGCATATTGAATCTTCTAGTCTAATTAAATTTTAGCTAACAGTAGTAGAGCATAGTTATTTCTATAAAGTGCTAGCGTGTATAGATAGTAGTAGATAGACTAGATATAAAAAAGACATATAAGTAATTATACTTAAGTCTTAGCTACCATTCTACAAGATAAGTAGTATAGATTAATGTATATGTAAATAGTTGTAATAATGTAGTTATCTACGTAAGGTAGTAGCTATAGACCTAGAAGCACGAGCTAAGGCACGTAATATAAGGTGTACAAGCACTTCAAAGGTGTTATTAACGTAGGGCATGTGACCTATCAGCAACTAGCAAGGATGATTAGTTTCTATTACGGCATGGACTACGACAACGGCCTGACTAAAGGAGCTAGCGAGGCTCCCCTCTAGCTCCATGGGCAAATGTTCGCGCTGGTGGATGCGTACGATATCCTTGATACGTTTAGTATGGCAAAGGAAAAGTACACGAATAGGTGTGCGGACGCCTGGAAATCTTTTGAGTCCTTTTTTTCTGTTCCAGATGTCTTCGAATCGACACCGGCTTCGCTGAACGAACTACGCAAGGTCGCCTGCGTTGCAGTGGGAAGACATTTGCCTGGGATGCTCGAGGATTCAAGCACGGCACAGTGTTTCAAGAAGGATCTGTCTGAAAATCCTAAGCTTACAAAGATTCTGCTCGAGAGCTACATCAAAATCCCCCTGTTCGGCTACCGCCAAACATGCCGTTCAGAACATGGCATGGCGCCTCTCTCGATGCCAAAATTGTAACAAAAGGCAGGATAGTCTTCGCAGCCACTGTTGTCCGACACTATAAGGGTAAACGGACACTGAATAGGCTTAGAGACGAAACCAGGGTTAAGGTTCCGATCAATGATACGCTATAGTGCCTAATCAGTCGCATACAACGACTGGTTTGGCACTATTTATCACGAGATACAGCTGTGGTCGCAGGTCCGAAAAGCCTCAGGCATCGCAAGCACCAACAAGCCCGTCATCACGCCTTTTGTCGCCGCTACCACTACTCCGATCGCGTCTTCGTCGGTCGTGATGTGTTGAGACGGCATCGTACTCTCTAATACATGTAATCATGTGATTTACTTGATAAAACACTTGGATTGTACCTCTGATCATGATTACTGCCACTACCATTCCACCGCCTAGGAGAACCGCCATCCAAACCCCGAACCCTCGCTGCTATCGGTCACAACCCCACTCACGGATACACAAACCTCCTGCTCCTTGCTTCTCTGTCTCCCAGCCATGCATACCGCGCCGCATCTGCACTGTGCTGATCAAAAGCTCCTTGTGTACTAAATATGCAGCCGCACACACAGGTTAGACTGCCTGCTGCAGGCTGTGTCTGAGCTGACTCAGAGCGTAGGCTCATTGAAGCCAAAGCAGAGATTAGAGAGTCCTCTCGATGTGTTTGTGGAGTCGAAAAGTCATCGGTGTGACGCTGATGGGACGTGGAGTCGTGCTTGTGAAGTTTGAAGCTACGTTGGGTCTCAAAAGAACGGCCACAGGTGCAGCGTAGGAGTCCCACTACTGAGCGTGTCGAATACGGGATGCTTCCTGGAATCCGTGAAAAAACGGGAGAGTTGGAAGGCGGAGCTGTAGTCTGAGTCGCGGGTTGCACTGCGTTGGGCGTTAAGGATATGAGTTCTTCCGCCTGATGGATCCTTTCTGCCCGATGGGCCTTTGAAGTTCGCAGATGCATGTCGAGTGCTGCTTGTTTCGCAAAGGTACGTCCACACGCACAGTTCCTCTCGGTCGCAGATCGTGGAGGTGAGGTAGGATGCTCTGCTGCCGAGGACATAGAAACTACGTCTGGAGTCCGGCCCTGTACCAGGCTTGGGTACGACAACGCGAAGTTCGTTTCCATCTGCTGTATATGCGCTGAACAGCCTGGAGTCTGATTTTGAACTGTACGATAATTTTTGGACGATTGGCTGGAACAAAAAGCTCTAGGCTCCTGTGACGCAATTGTGAATGAAGCTTTGGCTGGAGCGATGGGAGCCCTTGGACTGGCGCCTGAAGGTTTGGATCCAATGTTCGTGTCTTCTTGATGATTTACGCAGAACCTTTTGTGTCGTAGGTACATATCCGCATTCTCGAAACTAATCCCGCAAGGACAGCGAACCTCAACTTTGTGGATTATCCATGGAGAGCCCTCCATCTTGTCTTTCGCGCCGAAGACGAAGAGGAGGTTTTGCGAGTTGTTGGAGGGGAAAGGTGGGAGTTCAAGGTACATGTAATAACGTCGAGAGAATTACTGCATATCATCGCCTCCATACCCCCGCTTCTGGTGATGGGGAATGCGGGGAAGCTGCCTGCAAGGGTTCAACGGTCTGCGGTGTGTAGGCGCATACGATTTATTCCCACTCTCAGAATACCAATGGGCGCTTCACCGTTGCCTTTTTGGTGTATCTATCGCTGCCCATCTGAAACTTTGGTTTGGATGCAAAATAATGCGATCTCCAAGTCCTGGACTCTCAGCGACATCCTACTGTGTTTGCACCATCAATCTTGCGGCCAGAGAAGCATTTCACGTAGCAAATACCTCGGCGATGTAATTAAACTCTGTAGAGTTGCGTTATACTCCGACCCTGTGCCTACAGCCACCTTTGGAGAACTCATCACGGAGGAGTATTCAGGCGATTTCCCATACCTTGCGTCGATAGCCGCTGCCCATGATGAATACTCCTATTGCCTGCACGTCCAGGCCATCTCCCTTTCTGAACAGTCTCTGATCCACGTTGCCGTGCTCCACTAGTATCACCGAATCTACCGCTTCGTCAACTCTCCCACCTTGCCTACTTTCCTGTGCGAAGTCGGCCATGTTCCACGGCATCCCTACGCGCATGATGTACACGATACCCGCATAGTGCACGCTCGTGCCCAGCGCTGACTTCGCTAAGATAAGCACACTGGAAGCTCTTTGCCCGGTTTGCTACGTCCGCGTGGTAGTACCAACAGTCAAGCGTGTCTGCCAGCTTTCGACACAGCCTCTTGCTCCAACAGTAAACCACACCCTCGAGTTCGTGCTTCCAGTAGATCTGTGTGAACCCTGAGCAAGCCATACTGCCACTTTATAGGATGCCCACTAACGGGATCTAGTTGTACTACATGCCTTCGCATACTAGGAATGTAAAAGTAGTACGTACACATGCGGTGCATAACAGCGGCAGCCATGTGAATATCCATTCAAAGCATTGCTAAAGAACAAAAGGATAATGATGAGGAAAGCTGCCGAACTAGATAAAGAGTAGCGAATTGAATAGTTAGGATACCTAGATTTAGGAAATGTATAGGAAGAACTGTTTTATCTTAGGGTCTACTAGTATCTGTTACAGATAATCTCAATCAACATTCGACTGTAACTTGGAATTTGTCCCATATCAAATGAGCGTGACTGTGACCGTTCTGAAATCGGCATTGAGCCACAGAGTCGGGTCAGCAGGCTTCCTATTAAAAACAATCAGACCGAAGCGGCGGGGATCTCCATTCGCTGCAGGCGTGATGATTAGGCCATAGTAAGTGGTGCGTTATTAGACCTTGCGGTAACACCCAACCAGCAACAAAGCGAAGAAGAGCCACGCTAAACACAGCAGGGAATGGCGCGGCGGGGTTGGGATTGCAAGAGATAAAGAGGCAGGGCAGGGAAGCAGTAGAGGTGGAGCAATTGCTGGAGTTGATGGTGGATTGGCAGAGGGGGCGTCAATGGTGCTGAACGTGTGGGAGAGAGGGAAGAGGTATAGATCAATGGGATTACAAGAAATACAATGATGACGGCTCTAGGCCTAAGGATGAGCGTGTTATTCGGTTTTCTATAGCTACCCCACATCCATAGTTTTCCAAATACAAGATGGAAAACGACTAGCCATAGTTTTCCTTGCGACGTTCACACGTGGACACTGCGTTGTAAGCTGGATGTCTTTGCGGAGGTGGTACGCGGCTGCTCAAAGCTAACTCCTTGGAACTATTGGCCTAGCGTGCCTAGTTAAGAACAAGAGTAGGGAGATTGGATTCTTTAAACAGAGTTTTTTTGGGTAAAGAAGTATGACAACGGAGATGTAGAGCAGCAAGACCAATTGATAGAAGATTGTGGAGATGATCAGTGTAGATGTAATAAGAGTGTGCGAGGACATATATCACATCTGATGAGGGTGCTGGGGCAGGAGATCCTCGGCTCTGGGTCGCACGTAATGGCCTGGGGAGCATTGGGGTCCTGCCATAGGGCTCCTACTAGGCTCCATGCTCGCCCTCACGTGAGGGCGAGCTCCAAGGAGAGACTACCATACGCGACACTTCCCAAATACAAGCAGATGTAGTTAGTTTAGATTTGCTATCCCAGATAGTCGTTATGTCATTTGTCGTCCTGAGAGACCTGCCCGATAGTGTTCTGCACACTCTCAGTACTTTTTCTAGTAACTTGCGTATTTTCAGTGTCCGATATAGAATATAGCAATAGTACTACGGCACTCATCTAGGCGGTAAGACGTAGCGGATTGCATGTGCTCAACATGATGCAGGGGCGGTTCAGTTTGGGTGGAAAGGTGTTGCGACGACGTCTGGGTGACATCTACCTTCAGACAGGAACGAACCAAACATGAATACGATGCTTCGAAATAGAATTATGTATATACTACAGTCCCTTTCCATCTCGCTTTGCAACTGCGCTATGGGAAAATACAACCTATCCAAGGCACCTGTAGACATGGAGCGAAGTTTCAAGGGTGAGAGGGCAGATACTGTAGCAGTTAGATCTTCTCAAGCGTCGCCAACACTGGACTTGGTAAAAACCTCACGGCTTATCCGAGAGAAGTTGGCCACAAGAGGCATTACAGCAAGGTTTTCCCCATTCATTGTCCTTTGTAGCTATAAGCTTTGCTCCCTTATGCTTGTTGCACTGAGTACACAGGAACCTGGTAGCTGAGACAAGCAGATGCAGAGTCCAGTCATCTCGTGGCTTGCAAAGCTTCTCTGAAGCCCTAACGGCTAATATCCGTCAAGGTAGCAAATCAAGTCTCCTAATGTCTTGCTATGCATAGCTGGTCTCTTTCCTTGCAAACAAAGCGGGTCATGTTCTACCTGGTGTATAGCGGCCTGCAACGTAGCATCTCTTCTCTCAGTGCCCTCTTTATCCCACAGGTCACGAAGAAAACTCGATCTCCTATATCCTTCTTGCCTCAGTTCTTCCAGTTCCTCTTCGTTCGTAGCAAACAGAGCCTTGAAAGATTCCGGCGGCACCATCTCTTGGTTCAAGAAACGGTCGTGATTACCGAGGTTGATCCTGTCTTCAACAAGCATATGCGTAGTGAACTGCTCGGGCTGATCGAACCAAGCCCAACAATCTGGAACTGGACATGTAAACGGCTCGTGTTTTCCATAGAAGTGATGCCTTTCTACAGCTGCGACGAGCATAGTCTTGATTGTCTCCTTCCGCGCAGTAAGCTGTGTGGCTTTGTAGATCCAAGACTCGTAGGCGCCGATGGGCCCACGGAATATCTTAGGCGGCATGACAATCCTCGGTTGATCAAAGTTTGGGATTTCTGTCCATCCTTCGTTGTCTTCGAGCTCTCGCCAAGTGCGTTTCTCTCTCCTACTGAAGATTCTGTCTTCATATGTGACAGAGGAAAAGTAAACCTCGACGCCTGGGATACACATCCTCTTGATCTTTTTGCAGTCTTCAGCCGGGGCCGTGGCGAGCTGTTGCGGAAAGATGAAGGACAGGACTACACGGGATACACGGGGAAAGCACGTATGAACCCTATGCCAAAAGTACCGGATGACCTCATCTTGTTCTCCGCCCAGCCCGGTATTTCTTTCACCGTCTTTGCTATGGATTTCGTCGTGGGAATAATACTCGTTTGAGAAATTGTCTAGTGCATAGCACACGATATCAAGCTGCTCCACGTAGGGCATGAACTCCATGTCATGGATTGTTTCGCCAGGGTAGCACCCTTGAAATATCCATCTCGCACTGACAGCGTACCAGGCATCAGGGTCTGACAGAAACAGTTTTTTCGCTTCGCAGCGGATGGTCGATGAAGTGTGCATGAGTCGGAAGAGCGTCGGACTGTCGCAAAAAGAGAAGGTTCGAAGCTGCAATTCTGCCGGCAATCTGGAAAACTGAGGAATCTCGATGACCGGTGAATTTGTCGACCCTGCCTCCCGCACGTGACGCGAGAAAGTAATACACACCTCCAAACCCTCCGTCCTGGCGTTGTCAGTCTTGAGACAAAGGTCGAGCGGCTTTTTCCATAAGCCCTTGGGGGTTGCTGGAGGCAGTCCTGCCATTGTGAAGGCGGATGTTGCACTTTGAGTTTGATTTGAGGAGTTATTGCAAAGTTCGGGCCAAAGCCCCAGGCAGGAGATCTCGCGTACCGTGTCCGTGCGCGTGATGCCCGGATTCGCGTGACGCCCCGCCATTACCAAATGCACCAATCTTTGACGCGTTACAACACAACCAATATAGATCCAATTTAGTCAGCAATTTCAGCAATTAAATCCTTAAAACTAGGAGAAGAATTCTTGTATACTTAAATTATAGCTAAGTACAGTGTGAATTAATTAACGTTAGCTTAGAGACACTAAGGCAATGTTGAGATTGTACTTTAAGCAAAGCTCGGAAGCACAGGTCTAATTAGTTCTTAGGTATAAACAACAGTACAGAGAATTAGGTCAGGTTATTACCTAAGCAAGCTTGTAATAATAGAGTTATAAGAAAGAGTATAGAGTAGACTATCTATCTTATAAGCAGAGTTAAGATATTCGAATAATAAAGTTAATTAATAAAGTTAAATATTGTGAGGGCTTGGCTCGAACCCACCTCAGCCACACGGACCAAAAAGGTACAGTAATCCATTAGATGGATTGACTGGGGTTCAAACAGTATGAATACCCGTGACAAATATATACTATAAAGGTTATATTTCTATAAACTATATATCTTAATAACTATAGTAGTAATATAGACTACCTAGTATTATATATTATTTATTATACTAAGAACTAATTATATTTATTATTAATTATAATATTTACGCTAAGCTCTAATTAAGTTATATATTCTTTTAGCCTTTAACGACATGCTAACACTATAATTATTACTTACTTATTTATTTATTCTATTGTTATAATTATTGTACTGTAGCTACTATAATTAGGTAAATTTTTTCTAGATTCTATAGATTATAATACTACCTTATACAGCTAGAGAGTAAGCTTTTATGAATTAAGATTAATAATATATTTTATAATTATTTACTCTTCTAACATAAACAGCTTCTAGCTAATAGATATTACTTCTTATTAAAATCTAATTTTATAGAGCTACTAAGAGAGCTGTCAATAACATATATTATAAGCAGTAGTAGCACGTTGTAGGCTCTGAAATTGTTCTAATATATAGGCGTAAAGTGCAAGAACAATCTTACCTTTATGTTAAGTTAATACCTACTTGTGTCGTTCCTGCATATTATGTTGTACGGGAAAGATACAATGCTAAGAGAAAGTAGCCCCTTTTGTAGTGTGGCCCCTTAGGTGGTGCTTTACGTTATTAGATAGTAGAGACAAAGTTATAATACTCTTCTTGTAGGTATACGTTAGGTACTACTCTGCTCTAAGAAGTACGCTTTACACTCTGATATCTTTGTCCTAGATCCTATAAAAGATGAGATAACAAAGAGTCCATAGTCTGGATCTGCGCTAGGCATAACTACTGCTCGGCCACCCATAGTCTCATCTCCATTCAGCCAACGACCTGTCCGCAGCTCGCCCGTGACTTCGTTGTGGAGTTCTTTTTCGCGGATCGACCGAATGCCCGAAAATATTGCGGCAGGGTTGTTGGAGATGAAAGTGATCTGAAATCCTTCACCAACCAGCATAAAGCTATCACCTTCAAGTTGGATCACGAGACCATAGCCAGGCGCTGGGTGGCCAAAGACAAATGACCTTGCAATTCGTAGAGTCCATGCCCCCATTTGAATGCTGTAGGACGGTGAAGGGTCAGGCTCGCCAGCCTCATATCTATCAAAGTAAAGGCCGTGGACGAGTCGACCTTCACGGCGAGCCGCAAGTATGTGATGTGAAACCTGCCTGAGCAAGCCATAGTGGTCAGTGAAGGGGCTCATCTCTGGCTCTGTGCTGTCGATCCCGAAAGGCGAAACCCCTAGGGCGGCATATGTTCCAATGGCCGCCCACATGCGCAGAGCTCCATACTCATCCCTCCTCTGTTCGGGAATAAACAAAGGTTGGTTGTTGTGTCTGTAGAGTTTACAAGACTTCCGGTAGTTTGATAGGTATATATCTGGGCCGATGAAATCCAAGTCGGGGGCGAACAGCCGCCAGATGTCAAGGACGGTTTCGACAGGGCCACCGGAAGGATATTCGCCTGGCTCAAAACCACCGCTAAGGAGAATTGGAGGCAGCTCCATAGGCTCATCTTTGTCCGGAATATTTCTCAGCCAAGCATTCGTGAAAAGTGGAATGTGATAAGCAGCCTTTCCTGCAGCTGCTACCTGTTGAACATAAAGCGTGTAGTAGTATGCCATGAAAATTTCATCGGCCTGCTGGCTTTGCCCAAAAACCTCACTCCAAGTTGCCCCAGCAGCGATTTTCGTAGCAGCGAAATATCTTAGGTTCTCTCGTATGGTCTCGTTAAGAGTATCCCACCCGTTCTGTAAGGTCTCGATGAGTTGCAAAGGTACTGCGGCATTGAACTGTGCTGCGGCAGCGGCGCTTCGATCTCTGGAATCGCCGAGCAGGCCAACCTCGTTCTCGACTTGTATCATGATAACGGTGTTGAATGCAGAGTCGATGTCGCCAACATGCTTGACCAGGTTTTCGAAAGCTTTTGCATCAGCTGCAGCTGAGTTTTGATGGAAGACTGACAACGTTTCGATGGTCTTAACCTCGCCGCTGTGTTTGTTTCGAATCTGAGCCCGGGGGAACCGCACGTTATCCGTCTTGACCCACTCAGGAACGTAAGTTGATAAGCCTGGAGATTGATCTTTAACGGCTGAAAACCAGATTGAGGAGCCGACCTTATAGGTACTTACCATTCTTGAAAGATCCAAACCAAAGCAAGACGAGCTTGAGTTGATGCTTGCGGGCATCAGAAATCACCAAATCAAGCTCGGCAAAGTCGAATCGACCCTCCTCTGGCTCAATTTGATCCCAAGTCACGGCGCCCAAAACAGTATTGACATTATTCTTGACCAGTTTTGGCCATACACTTCGCATGTAAGAGGCCGAGGATAGAGATGAGTTGTTCAGCTCGGCTGCTCGCATAAGGAATGGTTTGCCACCCACAACAAGTTGTGTCGCTCCATTAGGGAGACGCTCAAGCCGCGACATGCTGCTTAAAAGCAATGAGTGTGTGTGGAAGGTAGGTAGTGGTGAGCAAGGATACTGGCAGGAATGTATTGACGCAGTACATGGGATTTGGGACGAAAACAGCACTGCCGGCCATACTTATTCCCTCAATAGCGGAAAAATGCCTTTCGGCAGCTGGCCAATCGGGTGCCGGGCAGACAAGGGCTCTAGCTGCTGACAGGTCAAGGAACTAAAGGCATTTTCCGGCTATGGGGACTGTTCGGAGATCCACCGGAGACAGTTAGGACTTGTACCAAATTAGTTACATCTTAATTTCTGCTCCAAACTTATACCATCCTTCGGAGAGGAGTGGAATAGTAATTCCGAAGCCTCTTTACCTCAGAAAAACCGAACTGATCGGTCCAGCCACTCCACATTCCCGAATGCTCGCAAATTGTGGCCGAATTACCGGCACCCAACACCGACCATAACTGATTCAACAACTCCGGTGTGCCACGGGTAGGAGATGGAGTCCCAATGTTCATCCCGCACCAGCGATGGGGACTTACCCAGGGGATCAAAGTACTGCGGGGGTAAAGTCAAGGCGGCGCCCCTTTCCACGATTGGAACACATAGTCCTTGTTCATGAATCAAGGTGCAATTTACACAACGGTCTGCTATATGTCTGGCACCAAATCTACCCATAGTCTCGTTTCGCCCCACCTCCTGGTACCTATCGAAGCCTCACCATCTCTCAAGGTTCCGAAAAGTAGCCTTGGTTAGGAATAATCGAGGCAGAATCATCTTGCGAACCGCCGACTTGTGCGGCCTCATCGCTGTATGATATTGAGATAATTAACGCTAGGGGTCAAATGCAATGACGCTTGCCTTTCAATGGTTCAAAGTTCCGCCCCAGAGGTCTCGACCAAAGAAATCTTTCTCATCACTTTTCATTGAACGATTAGAACTTGCTATGTGCAAGACTGCATACTATATCACTGCGTTGAAGTTGTTTCGCGCGTTTACAGAACGACACAACTTGTATCCAGTTCGGAATTTCGGACTTCCGGAAATACTCAGCACTTAGCTTCAGCCGGTAGGTGGAGAGGGTCCCCACTATTCTTGGAGTTAGTGTCTCCAAGCTCCAAAACTGTTAGGTAGTAGCCGCGCGACGGTGGCGCCTTACGACATTAGGGCTGGCTTAGCGCACTGCGGGCGGCTAGGGAGTATCAGCGAGCTTGGCAAAACTCTCTTTTCGCAAGACGCGCGCGGAGAATTTGTTACTCGCGGGCTCGGAAAATTTGCAATTCGCAGGCTTACAAAATTCACAATTCACGTGCTTCGTCGCTTTACGCTAACCTGGGCTCGTCTAAATTGCGCGCCCAGGTCCGGGGATCCCCACAAAACTATGGCGATGCATGATTATGGGGAGCGCCGGGGAACGCGGAGGAGGCTAGTCCATCTCCATCGGTACATGTTGTATCGCCCAACAGGACCCGAGTTTAAAAGGAACCTTTATTCACTGTCCACATCCAGCTTCTCGAAATCATCTCACCGTGCCAAGAGTCTTCCATTCTATGTATGCCCTCTTCAACCTTTCCTCAATCTCCTGTCACAATCGATCCGTCTTCGAAAAGCTAGTTTTCCACCAGCTACACATTACCGTCACGAAATGACACCATCCGCCCAATCGAAAGACAGTGACGACGTCCCTCAAATGACCGAAACAGTAGCGGTGAAGGAGCTACGAGACGGTAATGAGTCGCCCGAGATCATATCAGCTTTTGCGAATTGGTCGCGATCAGCTTGTATTAAGACATTCTGGCGACTCTACCTAACTGGTCTCCTTGTGTCCACCGGCGGCATGTATGTTAAACTTCTTGCAAACTCTCCTCCTCCGCTCTGCGATGGTACTCAGCACTAATCTCGATCTTAACAGGTATGTCGGTTACCTCGTCTCCGCCGTTGGCAACATCATTGCCAATCAAGGCTTCATTGATGCCTTTGCAACTGTAACCGACCCTCAGACGGGGAAGCCAGCCCTCGACGCGAATCACGTAGCGCTTTGGGGTGCCATCAACTTTGCAGCACAGATTTTCATACAGATGATTGCTCCGTTTACTGCCGATCGCTGGGGTCGCAAGTTCAACATGTGGTTGCTGACATTCTTCCTCTCCGTTGTAAGTCTGATGCTTGTGCTACCTCTGGCACAATTTGGAAGTTGACGCAGAGTCCAGTCCATTGTGCTCTCAATTGTCGCCAAGAACTGGATCGTCTATACCATTGCCAAAATGTTCGGTGGCTTCGCTGCGGGACTACTAGGCTCGTCCATCATGATTTACATGTCGGAAATCACGATGCCGCAGTTCCGTGGAGCTCTGCTGAGCAGCTTCTCACTGATGTTCTCTTTAGGCCAAGTGTTTCTGGCCGTCGGCCTCAAGATCCTCCAGGAGACAGACATGTTGAAATTCAGAAACATATTCTATTCTGAATTTGTATTCTGCGGTCTCTGGCTGTTTCCCATGATTTACCTTCCTGAAACCCCAGGTAAGTGGCCTCGCCCAACCCCAGCCAGGCGACCACAGCACTGACAAAGTTTAGTGTGGCTAGCCGGCCAGGGCAAACATGATCAGGGCAAAAGAGCGCTGAGAAGGCTTGTAGGAAATGTCGATGGCTTCGATATAGACCACGAGTACGCGGTTATCGAGCAGGAAGTTGAGGCGTCCGTCAAGCTTTCCAAACTTCAGAACAACACCGACAATGCGTGGAAAGCTTTTTTGAGCAGAAAAAACATGAAGCGCACGATCGTCGCTGCCCTCCCGTTAACATTCCAGAACTTTGTCGGCGTCCCTCTGGTTTTCGGCTACAGTACATATTTCTTTTCTCTTGCCCAAGTGCAGGACCCTTTCACCGGCAGCATCATCATACAGGTAATCCTCGTCATCGGAGTTGTTGCAGGATTCTACCTCATCGACAAAGTTGGTCGAAGATCGCTGGTACTCTATGGAGGTGGTGCTATGGGAGTGCTCACAACCATCATTGGAGGCTTAGGCTTCATGAAACAAAATTCTGCTAGCGGAGCAGCACTTGTTGCTCTCTGTGCCATCTGGACTTTTGTCTATGCCATATCACTGGCTCCGATCGGTAAGCCACCACTGACGGTTCGCGAGGGACTACGTCAGCTAACAGGCTGCTTCTAGGCTGGGTGAGCCTGGTTGAGGTCTCTACTCCTATGCTCCGTGCGAAGACAACTGCTGTCGCGTCAATCATACAGTCATGCACTGGTGTTCTATTCGTAAGTTAATCCAACCCACCCAGGGGATGCAGAAGCGCTGACCTGTGAGCAGTCATACACGGTGCCTATCATGCTGTCCAACCAGGGGGCTGGTTGGGGACAAAAGATTGGTCTCTTTTTCGGAGGAATTACGTTTGCGTACCTAATCCTTTGTATCCTTCTGTTTCCAGAGACACAAGGGCGCACTTACGGGGAGCTGGACGAACTCTTCGACCGCAATGTTCCAGCGTGGAAGTTCGCGAAAACGACGACCGTGCACCAAGGAAACATGGAGAACCAACAACAAGTCAATTGATGGTATGCACAGTTCTAAGGGAGACAGTTGAGGTCTTGTTCTATTGAATGTTTGTGCGCAATGTAAACATTTGGTTCACTGTTGATACATCGAATTGTAATTTAAACCAAATGCAAGGCCTTAAGTGCGCAATACACTCTTCTCAGCCGCGCTTGAAAAAGGAGACCTTTTACGACAGCTTGTACAGTTTTCCAACCTCGAGCGGATATAACTTATGAAGTATCAATCACTACGTCGAGGACAGCAATAGTAGCTACAAGCTGTTCTCCCAAATCCGCTCATGAATCCATAGCCGAGCATCTTATGGCTGGTTTCTAGCAAGCGAGGAACTGGTCTCAGACAGGAAGTTCTCCGTTGAGCTCGTCTGATATTTTGGAATCCAGCCTTGCAATAGCGTCTAGTAGAGTATCAAATAGCGACTTCGCACGAGATGCCACGAATGTGTTGCCATTTTGATGATAAATTTCAAGCATTGCAACTCCAACTTGTCGAAGCTTCTCAACCTTTCAGGCCAGGATGGTCAGTCAAGCATACTAAAAGGACAATATCGAGGCGCGGCGACGATCGAACGAAGGAGGAACTTACTGTAGATTCTCCTTGAGCTCGCAGTGCTTCATATGGAACAGCCGTAACGAATGTTACCATTTCGTGAGCTATCTCCGTGATCAGTAGAGCGATGATATCCTCGTTGCTAGTAACGCCAAGAAGAGATAAAAGGTTCTGCTCAAAGGCTGTACGCAAAATCTTGATCCGTAAGCAGTAAAAGGTTGCCATGATGTTAGTTCGTTGAATCCAGCATGCGACGCGATGGAAGTCCATCACCGCTTCGTCGGTGCTCTCAAAAGGGTAGTCCTTGGGGTTGCGAAGCCAAGCCGGTAAAGTGTCAGGAAGGACACAGTAAGTGCTGTACAAAGGCATGATGCTGAGCTCAAAGGTTGTTAGAGCGGCTTCGCCTAATCCAGTTCTCGATGCAAGCCTCGAATGGGAGACGAGGTTCAAGTCGTCAAGCACGCGCACGGCGAGTGACCACAAGGTCTGTGAGAAGCGGAATCCTGCGTATATTCGGCTTTCGTACGGTGCTTGATACAAGGGGCCTTCGTCAGCCGAGAAAAGGCATGGCATCGTTTCATGGTCATTAGCCGGGTCGGTAACGGAGTAGCCGAGATAAATTTCTGACAAAATGCTCGGCGTCGCGTTCAACACTGAGGCCGATTTATCTGCGGAGTATAACAGCCAGAACAAGTTCTTCCTTAGAAATGATTCGCGGGTGTCGAGTCCGACGTAAGCCGCTTTGTCGAAGAGACGCATGTGCAATGCTAAACGGAGTGCATCGCCCATTACATACCAAGACAGTCGAATGTTGCCGAGACTATGCAGCACAGCGGACTGCATACACCGCAAAGCGAGAGAACTCGAGTTTGGTTGGATGATGTCTCGTTCTTCAAACCATACAAGCATGCCGCGCGAAGCAGCGAGAAAGTGGGGCAAAAGTGCTGGTCCAGAAGCAAGCCAAGATCGTGATTGTACGGTGCATGTTACGGCACAGATGGCAGTTAGAAGGGTGTAAGAACGTAATTGTGTGATCGTTGGGCTGGTTCGATGGTCATCATGGGCAGCCGTATCGCTACCAGTAGATGCAAAGAGGGACTGAGCAGGAGACAGCAACAAAGGAATTTGCTGTTGCAGACTCGCCAAATGGATGACTGGGGCTATAGGAAACGAATTTCGCATATAGAGGTCCAGACAGATGTTGACTGTGCGCTCCAGGGACAGGCCTAGCCGCTCAACGGCCAGGATGAGGGTCTCGTGGACTGCCTGCGGGCAGCTATCGGACCCTTGGGCTCGCCTGACAGGTTTTGGGCTTAGCATTCCATGACCCGACAGCGATCCCACACATCGCGGCCTTGATGTCTCCCCCACAAGATCATCATGCCCGGTGCTGTTGGGCGACGATGACGTCACACACAAGGGAGAGTCTGCTCCTGACCTGAGATTTTGAACTTGTAACGGAGCTGCGTCTCGGACGACCTCGACATGATGAGATGAGATGTCAAGACTGTCGGCTGCCACTGTGACATCAGGATTATGCGCTGTCCGATTCATGGGACTGCGAGGTTTAGGTCCTCTCTTAGCTCTCGGAAGACCATACACGCATTGAAGATCGGATTGGTGACAATTGGTACACTGTGATGGCCGCGAATCGCATTTGACTTTTCGCGTTCTGCAATTGTCGCAGGCCTTGCGCACATGGCGGCGCATCGCCGGGATATTAAAGAATCGACGGCCTGTACAGATGATTCTTGGCAGTTGTTGTCGGATGACCGGATGCTGGCTCTGGCAAAGCGTACGGTAGTGGGGGAGTGAAGTCCGGAAAATTAGAAAAAAAAAAAAAAAACTTACACGGGCTATGGGGGTCATTTCTCTCCTGAGAGGAAACGGGTGAGGCCCGGATAATTAGGGTCTTGAGGCGATTTTAGTCCAGCCCACTTTTTGTTTAGTGATCCACTTTGCGGGGAAATACCGTGTCTGTGCACTCAACTTGAGCGCGCGCTTCCTTTCTCATCTCTACACTAGTAGACAGTTCAGGTTCGTTGCCGTATTGCCAATCGCAAATATGTCACCGACTAACACCGTTACGCTTACACCTGCAACCACGACACCTCCACCTTTGTCAGCTCGGGGGTCGGAGTCGAGCATTGAGCTTCGACCGATCACCTCCGCGGCACTGCGCGACCCAGGCGAGTTTGGGCGTTGCGCGCACGGACACGGTATCAGACAATTGCAATTGGCGCCCTCGTAATCCTCAGCAGTCGCGCTTGTCTTCTCTTCCCTGCAATCGACATAGTCTCTTCCCGAAGATATCGCGATGGTGTGGATCCAGATTTTGATGGAGACGGTGGAGGATCTCGGGAGGTGGAGGCGGAATCAAGACATCTAAGCCTTGGCGCGTGACCTGTATGTCACGCATTGCGACCGTTTAGCCTTATCGCATTGTCGGCCTCGAGGACGCCGATGCGAAACCATCGGAGTCAACGCAAGCGGCAAACGAAGCATACATAGGCATCGCGCTGCCCAGCATGTTTACAGGCGTCAATCACGTTCTGACCAATTCTGCGATTGACTTTCGGCCGCATTTACCGCCATGAATCCCACAGCATCCCCTAAATACATCGACTGGCGCACATTCAAGGCTAATGGAGTCAACCTTGGCAGCTGGTTCTGCCTGGAAACCTTCATGGTTCCCAAGTTCTTCGAGCAACACGGCAACTCTCATGACGAATGGACAGCGTGCGAGAAGTTCGGCGCAGCCGGCAGCTCCCTTGATGAGCACTATAAGACATGGTTCACCAAAGCGGACATTGACACATTTGCGGCACACGGTATCAATGTCCTCCGCATACCCTTCGTCTATGCAGCATGGATCAAGGTACCCGGCTCGCCGCACTACCACGGGCCTCAGGTCGAGATCATGAAGGAGCTGGCTACATATGCAATTGAGAAGTACGGGATGCACATTGTACTCGATCTGCACGCGTTGCCGGGAGGTGTGAACTGGCTCGAGATTGGCGAGGCACATGGCCACGGCGACTGGTTCTTTATTGAGAAGAACCTTGAGTTATCGTACCAAGCAGTGGATGCGGTAGTAGATTACATCCAGAACAAATCCGGGCATCCTGAGTCATACACCCTTGCACCGGTCAACGAGGCTGTGGATAGTAAAGATCTGCGCACCTTCGGTACTCCTTTTGCGCTCTCCGACAAAGCGGCAGATTGGCTGTTGAAGTATATTCTTGGAGTTATCCAACGCATCGAAGCTGTTAACAAGAGCATACCCGTTATGTTCCAAGACTCGTTCAAGGGAGAAGAGTACTGGTCGTCGCGGCTGCCAGAGTCAGCGAACGTTGTGATTGACGTACACATTTACTACTTTGCCGGGCGAAAGTGCGATTCGAACACCGTCCTTGCAATCATCGAGCAGGATGGCAAGACAGCAATCAAGACGAACAAGTTCCCTGTTGTCGTTGGAGAGTGGTCGATTGAGACAGAGCTTAACAATCAGTTGAGCAAGCGTAGAGATTTGTTTGAGGCTGGAAGAGCGGCCTTCAATAGGTATACACAAGGCAATATCTACTGGTCCGGAAGAGTTGACAGCGATGCCAAAGTTGCTGGGGAGGGTGGGAAGCGTGATTACTGGAGTTATCTGGATATGATTAAAGATGGTGTGGTGAAGCCTTGGAAAGTATAGACATCGATATCAATCAACCTCGAAGTATGTAACTGTCATTGCTCGTTCTGAGATCGCCAGATACCATCACGTACAGGGTCATACATTATTGGGGTACCCACAAGAATTATTATGCTGCATAGTTCTTACTGGTTGAGGCTGCGGGCACTTGATCTTCTCAGCGATGGCTGAGCTGTCGGACGTCTACAGTACTATTGATACACCAAGACGACAAGCGCGATGTGGAGCCGATCAATTCGACAACAACGGAACACGGGACGCACCGACAAATAGTTCATTGTGAACCGAGCCCTTTAAGCAGTTCGCGATGATTGGCCTCGACTATTGCTTGGCAAGGTCGACCTTGAATGGAAGCGTTCATCTATGACCAAGAGTTTCCGAAGCGACCTCCACGTCCTGCAACTCAACCAAGGCGACTGCACGACACGCACTCGACCCAAGGATTTGGATGACTGGGACCCATTTCCCGATAATGCACTATTTCAGATTCAGACCCACTACTGGGGAGGCTGCTGGGATATATGTACAACATCAAACTCTGTAGGGATGTGGAGGGTCTAAGATGCCGCCTACCAAGGGCCGAGCAATAGCCAGTCTCCAAACCATCATATAAGTCTCTCGTCCTTGACTAAGTACATGCTGGACTCAATTCTCGGTTTCTTTTCCTTCATAAAACGTCAAAACAAACAGAAGGTCGTAAGATTAAGTCATGGCAACCGAATTCACGAACCCGATCATCTCTGGATTCGCAGCGGACCCATCAGTGGTGTTTGTAGATGGTGTGTTCTTCCTTGTCAACTCCTCCTTCCACATATTTCCAGGCCTTCCCATCTACGCCTCCAAGAATCTAAAGTCATGGAAGCATATAGGTAGACACACAATCCCGATCTAGAACTAGGTTGTAGCTGACTTGGAGATTCAGGAAATGCAATCAACACGCATGATCAACTTCGCTTAGATGGAGCAGCTACCTTGACAATTCCTATGGGCCCTGAAGGCCTCTTGTTCGCGACAGCTGGCCTCTCTGCGGCGACCATCCGCTACTACGCTGGAACGTTCTACGTGGTGTGCACGAACAACTATGAGGACCACGGGGAGCTCCGGACAGACAATTTCTTTGTTACCACGACAGACATCTGGTCCGACCATTGGAGTAAGCCCACATACTTCAAATGGTCCGGAATCGATCCTAGCTTGTTTTTCGATGACGATGGAACATGCTACGTGACATCCCAATGGTCGAAATGGTCGCTTACGCAAATTGAACCGCCTGTTGGTACAATCAAGCAGGCTAAAATCAATCTCGCCACTGGCGAGCTTCTGACCGAGCCCAAGCTCGTATGGGAGGGTTTCAGTAAGATCGATACTGAGGGTCCGCATCTGTACAAGAAAGACGGATATTATTATTTGCTTGTCGCTGAGGGCGGCACGTTCGACAAGCACATGCTCAGCATCTCAAGATCAAAGGACATCTGGGGTCCATATGACTCCTATGAACAAAACCCGATCCTCACGGCGCACGGGAAAGATGAGTATGTTCAACACACGGGCCATGGTGACATCTTCCAGGATGGTTATGGGAAGTGGTGGATTGTGGTTCTGGCCGTCAGGAAAGATCCAGCAGGGCGTAACGCTCTAAGCAGGGAGACATATCTCGCGCCCGTCGCATGGCCCAAGGGTGGCTGGCCTTCGATAGAGCAGCCTCGGATAAACATGTCACGTCCCGGATCCGAATGTCTGAAGCTTGAACACCTCGTGTACTCCCAACGTCCCGACGTCGATGATGTCTACTTGCGAGACATGATCGCCGACAATTATATAGCAGTCGATGATGATCGAAGAATCGTGCTTCGAGCCACTTCAAGGGAGCTTTCTACGCCAACTGGTACTACGACCTTCGTTGGTAAACGACAGCGGGCTTTGAACATGAACGCCACGACGATTCTTCACCACAGTGATCAGGCACAAGGAACGACCTTGAGGGCTGGCCTGGCTATCTACAAAGACAATTGTCGTTATATCGAGATTTGTTATGAGTACTCGACTTGGGAAGTATGCTTGCGGGTTGTGAGTAGAATCTCGGAACCGTGGATAAATAATGAGCGTCGGAAGGTGCCCGTGGATGCTCACATCGAGTTCAGGGTAGTTACAACTGAGATGTCGTACGAATTTTCATACCGGACGGAGAAACAGCCCAAGTGGTGCACGATCGGGAATATGGACGTCTTGGAATGGACATCGAACGAGTTCACAAGCCCCATCATCGGTATCTTTGCATCAAACTCTGACAACATTAAGGTAGAGTTCACGAGTCTTCGCATGTCAGATCCATTGTAAACGCTAATTCATACCTCGTTTAAAGTATAACGTACTTTATAAGCGAGCGACGCGTACAAGTAAGCAACGCGCTCTACTAACTTTGCCTACTTCTTCTATCTCAACGTATAATAGCTCTATGCAACGTTACTTAATTACCTTTAAATAAAGTAGATATTTAGCTTGCTATCTTGTCTATTAATACTAAGTAGATCTAGAGCAATTATTCTACTACTATAATCTACACCGTTTCTAACGCAAAACTCTATTACTAACACGCTAGTAGGCTTTTACAACATAATTACTAGCCTAACTTAAAAGAATTACTCTATTATAGAGCCTAACTTAGAATTAGCTCTAACTCTAGTTACGCTAGTACTATAATCTATATATTTTAGCGCGTTTACTCTAGTATAGAGGGCTTACTCTAGTTAACTTTAAAATGTTAGACTAGTTAGATTTCTATAGTTAGGTTGCTTCTAAATTTAGAGAGATTTATTAGAATATTTACCTATATATTAATACTAATTTATAGACCTATAATATAAAGGGTTAGGGTTAGGGTTAGGGTTAGGGTTAGGGTAGGGTTAGGGTTAGGGTTAGGGTTAGGGTTAGGGTTAGGGTTAGGGTTAGGGTTAGGGTTAGGGTTAGGG
>JAPEUW010000431.1:0-23224 GCA_027946445.1 Ascochyta clinopodiicola
TCTCCACACCACCAAGCACACCCAGACTGACAAACCCCCCCAGTAACCCTCGCCCTGGCATACAGCATGGGCCTCCTCGCCCTCGCGTGCTCCGCCGTGCGCGTCCGCAACATCGTCTTCTTCAACGGCGAAGGCGACTTCACGTACGTCGCGTGCATGGTGCCGGTATGGGGCGCGATAGAGTGCAACGCGGGGATAATATGCGGTACCACACCCTAACCCTCCCTCTCTCTCTCCCCCATGAAACAAACCCCCACTAACAGTGTATACCAGCGTCCTTCCCCTCGCTGCTGCCGTTGATAACACGCCAGGGACGCCCGGCGCCAAAGTCCTCGATCCAGCTCGAGTCGACGCTGGGTTCGGGGCGCGAGAACCAGGTTCCACAGCCGCAGCGGGAGGCTAAGTCGGCGGATGGAAGGGTTGTGCAGATGGATCGGGAGGTGCCTTTGAGTCATTGGGATACGTGAGGGGGCGCGGGTGGGGGTTGCTGGTGTCTGAGCCAGAGACGGAGCGTAGAGAGTGGTGTTAAGTGTCGATAGGTAGTCTGTTGTAAATGCCCAAAGCAAAGTATTGATTGTCGTGGCGAAATTTTCTCACGATGTGAACGGGTGGATGATGCTGATGGTTGAGAGAGTGATAGTAATAGCATCATTCCCGATGAGCAATATCTCCATCTCCATCCTTGGCCACCAAACAATGCACTGCACCCCCCCTCACCCATCCCTCTCTCCATTCAACCAACCTTTACCTCACCCCCCCAACAGCCAACTTCTTATTCTTCTTCATCAGCGCCGCCAGCTTACGTTCCAGAACCTCGTGTTCGCGCCGCGCGCTCAGCATCGCGGCTTCTGCTTCCTCGAGACTGAGCACACTGCCTCTACTGCTAGCCGACTTTGCGCTTCCAGTACTGTTACCAGCACCATGGCCAGTACTGACGCTTCCCCCGAGGCTAGTGCTCACACTCCTCAACTCGTTTCCAGGGCCCATCTCGAACCGGCCAAAAAGACCTTGCATGTCGAATTTACCATCCGCCCCTCCTCTGCCCTCAGGTCCATTGCCATTCCCATTCCCACTCCCACCCATACCCAACCCAGCACCGACGAGACTCTCCAACCCCCGGACGAAGACCCCGCCGCTGCGGTCTCCAATCATGCTGCCCAGGCCGTCAATCTCGGTGCTCCCCACCGCGCCGCCTTCGACGACGGCACGCGCCGCCTTCTCGAACTGGTGCGTGGCTACGGAAATAGAGCGCGTGCCGGACCCGGGAGCGCCGCCGACGGCTGCCATTTCCGAGCGCGACTGGTTGGGCGGCGGGTTGTCGGTGCGCGGGAGCACAAACTGGTTGAGGTAGGCGCCTGCATCTGCGGGGGTTTGCTGCTGGGTTGGGGAAGGGGAGAGAGTTGAGGGTGGGAGGTCGTTGGGGTGGATTTGGGAGAGTGTGTGAGAGTAGGTTGCGGGGTCGAATTTAAGGTTGCTGGTTGGGGAGCCTGGGCTGAGCTTTTTGCCGGCTTCTTTGAGCGCTGTGGCGATGGCGGGGAGGACATCGGATGTGGGCGAGTAGGGGAGGCTGTAGTGCGTGTTGGAGCGCGAGGACGGGTGGAAGCGCGCCTGCCCGGCGAGTTGCTCGATTTGAGATTCAAGCGCCAGGGCCTTCTCTTCGAGCTCGTGCGAGAGACCCCAGAAGAACTTGCCGTTCGGGGTGATGAGCGTGCGTGAGTCGGGTTTGTCTCCATGACCGCTAAGGCGGACGGGTTTCTTCCTGGCCAGAGCGTCCAGGTCGGCTTCTGCAAAGTGGATCTTAAGGTCTGGTGGGGATGTTGGATGGCCGGATGAATTCGTTCGTGAGCCGTGTGTTAGGGTCGACGAGAGAGGCTTGAAGAACTCGAGAGCTGACACGAGAATCTCGCCCGTCTTCTGTAGATCGTTAAGAACGGACTGTGCGCTTGGCTCCCGCCTATCTCTTTGTTCCTCTGGGACGACCTCAGGCTCGGGCGTGGCGCTTGCCGAGTTCCTGGCAGACTGTGCTTTGGCCGATGCAACAGCTGGTGTTTCCATCGGCTCATCCTCCACGGTAGCAGACTTGGGCGAAGCAGGCTGACTCTTTGCAGCTGCTATCGCAGAAGCCATAGCAGCGACTGGCTTCGGAGTGGTCGATGGCTTCTTGGCCTTCTTCTTACGGCCGATGATTGGAGCTTGCACAACTTCAACATCGGACTTGTCGTCCGCCACCGTGGTCTCCTCTTCTTGTCGTTTACGCTCCTGTCTGTTCTTTTTGGCTTGCGCTTTTGTTATCTTCCTCACAGGAGCCGAGCCAACAATGCTGCTTGGAGGAGGCGGGGAGCTAGCCCTGGAGATCATGCCTGATGTCATTGAGGCAGTATCGGAAATCAGCTCGCTTGCTGGCGTGCCTGGCTGGTTCAAGGATGCGATGCTGGCCTGCCTAGACCTAAGCTTGTCCATGGTAGGAATCTGAGGCATCGGAGGTGTTGGCGTAACCACAGCCGGTGGAGTCTCTGCCTTGGGGGTCGAGACCAGTCGCAATGTTCGAGGGGCGGCCGTGAGTTTGATGGGAGATGGAGCTGCCACGGCGGGACTTGCTGGCACCGAGGGAGATGAAGCTGGAGGAAGCGCGCGCACGTTCTTTGCTGACTCCACTTTCTTCGGGATAGCAGCAGACGTGGGCTCCTTCTCGACAACCTTGCTCATTGGAATATCAAGTTTGCCCGGCGGCTGTCGTTTGGTGCTTGCATTTGCGGCTCCAATAGCAATCGGAGCATCTGCACTCTCTTTGACGGGCACCTTTGAAGTGCTGTCCTCGGCGGTGCTTACTGGTTTTTCGGCTTTCTCGGTCTTCTTGTTGGCTGCCTTGCTCTTCACTGTGACCTTGACAGGCGTGTCTGGCGAGGACTTCTTCTCTGGCTTCTTCGTCACTACCTCCACTGTCTTCGTTGGCGTGTTCGTCACAGTCTGCACTTTTGCGATTGGGGCCTTGCTTGGCGATTTCGTTGGCGTTGCAGGTACTTTGGTGGCTGTCGGCGCAGCATCGACTGCTTCTACTAACTTGGCGGCCTGCTTTCCCTTCTTTGTTTTGGCAGATGTCTCAGCTTTGATGGGTGTGACGGGTACAACGGGAACTGCCGGTATGATGGTAGAAGACGTAGTTCGCGACATGGGACGCGAACCTGGGCGAGAGCCAGGGCGTGAGGCAGCTTCCTCAGCTATTGCCCTCGGGATCGCCGGAGCAGTGAATCCAGGTGGAATGGATGGCGTTGATCGTCGAGGTTGTTCGAAAAACTGTCCAGCGAGTGGGGTGCTTAGAGGAGGCCGTATAGGCTCATTCTCGTCATCGTTGACAAGAGCGTCGACCTCGAGCGTGGCTTGCTCCTCATCGGCGAATGTCGTGCCTACTGTGCACAGGGTCAGCAACTGTTCGGTTAAAGTCTGCACAAGAGCGAGCAACAACAACGGCGGTGGCAAGGCAGTAAGAGGTAGCAGTACAGCGCCGGCGAGCAGTTAAGTACATCAAGTTGCAAGGGTAGGTCTCTCGAGCATCTTCGTCACTTCAAAGGCGGAAGGAGAGTAAGGAAGCCATCTCTCTATTAGAAAGTAAGCATGCCGACTAGATAGCGGCAGGAAGGGGACTTTACGTACATGCGATGGCAAGGACGAAGATGACGAGAGAAGCTGACCCTGGCGTGTGACAAAGCAGCACGTACCGCCCAGGTAAAGAAAGACATGAAGAAGATGCGAAGGTATTGAAAATCCATGAAATCATGCCAAAGCCAAATGACCTGTGCCCCTGGCTGGCCGTTGCTTAACGCCGGGCATCTCAGTGCCTTTGCACTCGTTGATATGCCGATGCAGTGCCGCAAAAAGGAAGCCCCCAAAACGCCGTGCAGCCATGGCCGCTGAAATGTACCAAGACAGGATATCTGACCCAGCGGCCGACGAATTATGTGAAAGAAGCGAAAGGTCTACCACCGTCCGGCGCCGCCGAAGTTGTTGTTGTTCGCGTAAAGGGAAGAAAAGCCATTCTGACCCTGACCATACGGACCCTGTCCCGCCATGTTCGCCTGGTGTAGCCTCGCCTGTAAGATGCTCGGGTCCTGCATGTCTGCCATGCCACCTCCTCCAGAGGAGGTTGTGTTGGCGTGGCGATGCTTCTTGCCCTTTTTCTTAGATTTCTGCGAACCAGAGTCCTGGTAAGCGCCAGGCGAGGGTCCATAGGGGAAGTTCAGCAGGCCAGGGGCAGGGGACGTAGAGGCCGAGGGGTGTTGACTGAGGAAAGAAGGAAACATTGACTCACGCTTACCAGAATCCGCCGTCCTAGCACCACTACCGTCCATGTTTCTGTTGCGGAGCAAGTCCTGGTACAGCTCATTGGTGTTTCGACCGGCTACGTTTGCGCCGTAGGGGAGCCCGCCAGTGGCAAAACCGTGACCTTGCGCAAACATGTTGGTGCCGCCGACCGGGGGCGTGCCCGTGGGCTTCAGGCCAGGAGGCGGTCCTTGGACGTTGGTGAAGAAGTGACCTCCCAACGCTTGGTGCTGCGGCATCTGGTTGAATTGGGTTGCGTTCTTGGGCATCATAGAGTTTTGCTGGTTCATAATCTTTTGACTGGCCACGGGTTGTACGTTGGCGGAAGCCGAGGCGCCGTCGTTGGCAAAGCTGAAGCGGGAGGTATGCCTTGCGTGGCCGGGAGCATTGGCTGCGAGGTTCTGTTGGTTCTGGTTGTTCTGCAGGTTGGAGAGGAGGTTCGTTGATTGAGGGCCGGACTTGAAGTTGGACAGCAGCAGTTGCTGCTGTTGCGCGGGTGTCAGAGCACGGCTGTTCAGGCCAAGGCTGCTGAAGTCTTCCGCCAAGGATGTATTGCCGAACAGGTTACCACCAAACCCTTGCTGACCTGGAGGAGCAATAGCGTGCTGGTTCTGGTGACTCGGGACTGGTTCATGGCCTCCCTCAGGCTCGCCTCCGAGTTGGAGGCTGCCTCCAGCCGTTGCCTCGTTGTCTTCAGGCTCCGCGACAGGAGCCGATTGGGGTTGAGCAGCAGCTTTGGCCTCGGCTTCGGCCTCGCGCTGCTTGAGGAGTTCCTGCTCCTTTTCCCTCGCCGCACGTCGCTTAGCGCCGCCATTGGGATCCAAAAGCTGGGGAAATTCGACAATTGCCTTGAAATCCTCCTCGGAGAAGCCAGCGTTGGAGAAGATGAACTTGAAATCGTCGTTGCAGATGACTTTGAGAAGACCTTCAAAACCGGCTGTTCTTGGCTTAGCGAGTTTTGGTACAGATTCGGTGGCTGATTGAGGACTGGCAGATTTGGATGCTTGGGCAGCCTTTTCTTTTGCTTTTTCCTTTTTGCGTTCCTCTTTCTTTTCCTCCTTTCTCGTCTTGGGCTTGGGTGCCTCTTCTACCTTGGGCGGGTCTTCCTTCTTAGGCGCGGGTGTTGGTGCTTTCGAAGCTTGCGCAGGCGTGGCGTTGGGCACCATGGGGCTGGGATGCGATGCAATGGTGGAGCGACTTGCGCGGCGCTCGAGGGCTGCTTTGCTGGCCCAGCCTGCGGTTGCTGGTAAGCCTGGAGCGTCTTGCGTTGGACTCGAGCCTTCGTTGCTCTGTTGTCGACTCATGGGAGCGGCGGCGGCGGCGGCGGAGGGGGGTGTGGGAAGCCGTGGCCGTTATGATTGTACACAGGAGGATTGACGGAGTCCAAACGGGGCCTCTTCTGGGCGGGCGCGTCAGGATCAGCCATCCTTACATATGCCAGACGTGATCCGCTCAGGCCATGCAGCTATGTATGACGGATTACCTGACTATGACTACGGAAGCTGGCAAGTCCAAACGGCAGCAGCCCAACAGGGTCGGCGGGGGGCAGCTGGTGGAGAGGGTGGCCTCGGCAGTCGCAGGGACACGAGGAAGACCAGTTCACTTGACCGCGTCAGTGCCTCGTTAGATGACTGGCTGGAGGAAGGGTGCGGACAGCAGGCCAATCCGCGTCATCGGCTGAGAGGATAAGAGAAGAGTTTGGAGAGCGTCGCAGGGCAGGTGCTCGGAGGCCAGAGTGCGATGCAGGACGGGAGCTTTGGCTCAAGCCGCGCGAGGAAAACCTAGCCGTGAGCGAGGGCTCCTTACCATGGAGCCGGAGGCAACTATCCGAAGCAGGGAAAGGGCCAGTGGTAGTGAGTCGCGGACAGTCTATGCGTCGACGTTTGTTGCTGGTGGGCACGAGTGACGCTAGAGACCTAAGACGGGCCGTGCGAACGAGGTGGCCGGGGAGCAGACCACACCGAGGCGCGAGGCGGCCAGCTAGTCGCGGGCCAAATGGAAGAGGAAAAGCTAGACAGTTGCAGAGCAGGCCGGCCGTGGTGGCGCGCGGACAGTGGCCTGGAGGCTGGCAGTTGTGGACAGTGGATACACGAGAGGGGCAGAAAGGGAGGGTGGCGGCGCGTCGTCAACACTCGACACCCGCGTCTGGCGTTTGATAGAGGGCGAGTGGCCAGGCCAGGCCGGGCGGAGAAATCTGATCTGAGCGATACAAGGGCGACTGCGAGTGCTGAGCGCCGAAAGCGATTCAGCGGCAGCCGTGCTGCGTCGTGCAGCTCGCTTGTGCAAAAGAGGCTTCCAAGCCATCCTCCCAGGCCCATGGGTGAGGCATGGGGGGGTGCCTGCAGGCGCGCCGTGCAAGATGCCATCTTGAGATGACAGAGGAGCCCTGAGCCCTGAGCCCTGCCCTGAAGGAGCCTTTGCAGTGCCTACAGCGATTCCCTCGCCCGTCTGCGACGGCGCCTCTGAAGGATTTCAGACAGCAAACGTCCCTCCCGCCGCCGCCGACCGACCGGCCAGTCGTGTGGCCCATTGTCGTTGGGGATGGATGCCAGCGCCGCAGTAGGGCCCGCTGAGCAACGTGACTTGCGACACCAGCCTATTGTTGTATTGCACGCTGGCCCTGCGGCATGCGCGCTTCTCCGCGCGCAACCTCCCTCACTCGGCGGCGGCAGCAGCAGCAGCAGCAACGGCAAATATCTCGCGCATTAATGCACGACAACTTGCGCCAATTGCACATAGATGTGAGAGAGCACATCCGAGCTCTCTCGGCGCGCCCTGAGAAGCAGACTACAATCCCTAGCGCATCCTAGGCCTCCACTGAGCTGCGACATCGCGGCTTTCGAGAAGGTCTCGTGGAAGTGATGTGCTGCTGGTGGCTGGTCGGCGTCGAACCTTAGTCGCTGTCCAGTCCGGCTTCTGCAGGGGCATGTACTCCATGGTCGCTCATCATGGCACGACACCGCTTCTTTAGGGCCGCTGTGCTGGCAATGCGATGAGTCGGTTTATTCCGAACACTCGACTCACAATCCATCACATATCCCCCAGCTGCCAGATGTATCATAGTTCTCAGCATTCTTATCTGATGCCCGAGATCTGCAACATTGGGCTGCAGTGCTCGGCGGAACTTTGTCCGATCTGTGGTTGGACCGTCCCATGTGCTCCATCGGCGCCTGTCAACCTCGTGTAAGGAGCAGTTGGCTTCCACGAGTCTGGAGAGGGAGGGCAAGTCCGCAAAGCCACCGCCCTCTTTGCTACTAGTAGTTTCAAGACTTCCAATACCCACATTACGATTAGCGCGCCCCATCTCGAGACCGCCAGAATGGCGTCAGGATTCAGGAACAAGCGTGAGTCGAGCCAGATTTACCATATTCCTGTGGAGCCGTTGGCCAGGACATTGTTTCCAGTATCGAAACACCGTCGAAGCTGCGTGCGCGCCAACAATGCAAGACTGGAAGCGAGCTGGGTTACGGCACGGTAGCTAGCCAAGTCATGTGCCGGTGACCAGAGAGGTCAGCTGCCATTGCATTCATTGAATAGGCAAGCGGCCCGAATGTTGATTCAAGCCGTCATTTGCCGAGCACCATTTCTGACCGGAAGTACAAGTTGCGGTCTGCTTCGAAACGCTGCGATTCAGGTCCCCTGAACAATGTTTCCGGACGACCGAGATTGCTTGGAATAGGTGTAGATATCCTGGCTCCCTCCCTTGCTTCACGGTCATGGGAGATCGTGGCGAGCCCACGTGAATCGCAACACCACGAGGCGCTGGGACGCTTCATTGACAGTCGACATGTGTCAGGGGCCGTCAGGTCGTTTCCCTCATCAGGAACTACTGACACTGGACAAGTCAGGATCAGCATGGCAACCTTGATATCACAGTCGAGTCAAATTGCCTTCATGGCACTCTGGTTGCAAGCAAGGTTGCTTCTGCGATTCAATCTTATTGAATCGTATTGGCCGTGGCGGAACTGAAAGCAAGTCTGGTGGGCTCAGTCATCACCAGAACATTCGCCCTGTCACTTCTGCGACTGCTAGGTAGATGCAGATGAGGCTGCACGCGATGTTGCCGGAGACTTGGCGAAGCGCTGCTGCTAAATTGAGGTGGAGGTTTGGATGGATTTCGTGCATTTGCAGAGTGTTGAGCGCTGCAGCGGTGAACTGGTGCAAGTGGCAGGTGCCGCTTCTGACATCAAAGTGGCATGTGACACAGCAAGAACCGGGGACTGAAGATCTGTGTAGTGGTGCAGCCATAGCTTCGAAATGGGTGCTCACCGTCTGTGTGATGTGAGGCTGTGGATACATCGAGGAAGATCCTTGCGAAGAGGCCGCCAAGGAAGCCAATCCCAATTCGGTTCGCTGGATCAGGGCCTACGTGGGACGGAGGATGCTGACCGCAACCTCATACCATGATCACAAACCAGTTCTGATTATAGAAATATATACTCGAGTGTCAAGGTGCTTTTACATACCTGAAAGTAGTCGTAGAACACCCAAGATGTCCCTGGATGGGATGATACACAATGAAACGCTAATGAGGCAAAGTCGACCGAGGTTGGCGTGCAGACAGACGTCACGACCGCCATCTCGTCAACGGATAGCAGCTACCCGCGCACAAGACCACATCTTCAATTTTCATGCCAATGCGTCTCGTGTCCTTCTATCGTTCTGTTTAGTTTCCATTCCTTCAATCGATCCACAAATCGGATACGCGTCATGTATACCACCCTGGTCCTGAGCATCCTCGCAGCGACAGCGCTGTACAAAGGCTTCCTCCTGTATCGAAGCTGGCAGAGCAACATAGCGATTGCGAAGAGCTCAGGCCTGCCAGTCGTGGCGATACCTTGGAATGTATTTAGTGTCTTCTGGCTTGCGACGTTTTACATCTGGATACCAATATTGGAAGTGATTCTACCGCCTTCGTGGCGAGGCCTGTGGTTTGAGTAGGTCATGTGTATTGAGAGAGATCGTACGACCGGCAATTGACCCTTTGTAGTCTTCTGGATCCCGAATGGGGCTATCGAAAGGGCTATTCCCCTTTTGAGAAAATTGGAAAAGATGTCTTCATCATTGCTTCAGCGACACGCCTATCGGCATTCGTAGCTGATGCGGAAACCGTGACACAGATTACAACTAGACGAAATGATTTTCCAAAGCCACTCGAGATGTATGGAGCTCTCGACATCTATGGCAAGAACCTCGTCTCGACCGAAGGCTCAGACTGGCGTATGCATCGAAAACTTGCCGCACCCAGCTTTGGAGAAAAGAACAATGAGCTGGTTTTCAAAGAGTCTCTTCACCACGCAAAGTCGTTGCTTGGCCTTTGGACCGGGCCAGATGGACAAGGAAACGAGACTGTAGAGGATCCAGCTATTGCCACCATGAGCTTTGCACTCTTTGTCATCAGCTCAGCAGGCTTTGATGTTCGTGTCAAATGGCCTCATGAGGAGAAAACCCAAGCATCGTCTGTCGAGAGTGACGAGTCCAAGTCGATGCTGGTTGGATCTGAGAAGCCAGCAGGCCACAACATGAGCTATCGTGAAGCCATCAGCGAGCTACTTCACAACATCATGTGGACTCAGATCATACCGCCAAAGTATCTGCACCTGTCTCCCATCAAAGTTCACCGCAAAGTCGGCGCTGCAGTCACCGAATGGGGCCAGTACATGGACGAGCTTTACGAGATGAAGAAACAGCAAGTGACGTCTGGTGACAGCAACAACGCCGGCATGGACCTTTTCGATGCTCTCATTCGAGGAAGCGGCATCACCGATGGAAAGAAGAACATCCAAAAAAGCGATTTGCTGGGCAATGCTTTCGTCTTGATGCTCGCTGGCCACGAGACCACCGCCAACACGCTGCATTTCTCCTTGCTCTTCCTGGCCATGCACAGAGATAGCCAGAAACGCTTGCAACAAGACATCGACAAGGTACTCCAAGGAAAACCAATCGAGCAGTGGACCTACGAAGAACATTTCCCAAAACTATTCAATGGCATGGCCGCAGCAGTCATGAATGAAACTCTCCGCGTCCTGCAACCAGTCCTGAACATCCCCAAATCCACTCTCCCTGGCCGCCCGCAGAGCTTCACCATGGGCGAACAAACATACACAATGCCAGGCGACACGCACATCTTCCTCAGCACGGCCATCCACCGGAATCCAAAGTACTGGCCCGCACCGTCACCAGACTCAAGCAGAAAGGACAAGAAGGACGTCGATACATTCCGCCCGGAGCGCTGGCTCGCTGCCTCAAAACTAGAAGAAAGCTTCATCGATATCGGCTACGACGACGAAGAACTACGCGGCCCTTCAGGCGAAGACACATCGGCCGCGCTCTTCAAGCCGGTGAAAGGCTCCTACATCCCCTTCAGCGACGGCTTCCGCTCGTGCATTGGCCGGCGCTTCGCACAAGTCGAGATTCTGGCCGTTCTCGCGGTCATATTCTCGCAGTACACGGTTGAACTAGCCGTTGATGATTTTGCCAGCGATGAGCAGGTCGCAGCCATGGATGGTCAGGGTAGAGAGGAGGTTTACGCAAAGGCCGTTGCGAGAGCGGATTTCCTGCTCAAGACAAAGGTCGCTAGCATCATCACGCTGCAGTTGAGGGGTGCGAGCGTTCCTATCAGGTTGGTTAGACGAGGGGAAGAGAGATTCGGCCTTTGAAACATCACCTTTGTACACCACACCCTTAGACAGCCCATATAGGTACAAATACACGCATGTCACAACCCCAACATCCCGTCCCCCATCTCGCGATCCAAACCCCCCTTCCCAAATCCTCCACGCACCGCCCGATCGACCCACCTCACGCCACACCTAGAATAGGCACCACCCCATCCCTCCGCGGAGAAGAAAAGTGCCGCACTCCCGTCCCCTACCCATCCTCCCTTCCTCAACCCCCACGATTCCCTCCCGCGCCAACCCGCCACACCATCTCATCTCATCTCATCTCATCTCATCACACCCCATCTTGTATACCCACGTTCCAGGAGATCGCGTGTATACCCACGCAGCGGCACAGCAGCAGCGAACCGGCAGCCCTCGCGCCACAACGTGGATTGTGGGGCTGCTGGGTGTGCTTGTATCTATGCCGTATACGTGCGTGCATGCGTGTGTGCGAGGGTTTGTGGTAGTCGATACGCGTGTTACGCGATGTTGATGCTGATGTTGGCGAGGTGCGAGTAAGTGCAAGTGGGGTTGCGAATGAGTTTTTCTTTTTCTTCTCCTTTTCAAGGGATGAGGATATAGGGTTCGGATTGCAAGGGGAAGCGAGGGCTGGTGAGTTGCGGATGCGGATGCGGAGGAAGAGGAGTGTGTGCTTTGTGTAGAACGTGTAGCCTGAGTACCCATGGTGAGCTGTGGGTTCTTGCATTTGTGAGCAAGGCGAAGGCGAAGGCGAAGGCGAGTACGAATACGATCGCGGGATTTGCCTTGTTAGCTGGAGCTGGACAGAAGGGGTTTCACGAGTCGTGGACTGCGTATCAGCAAGCCTGATACTGAAGGATGAATTAGTTCATTAAGGCCGTCTCTAGGAACGCGTCTGGTATATACAGCAACAACGCAATGCTACAGACGCATCGTCGTCCAAAGTCCAAAGCTGTACACGTGCCTACGTATGCACATTATCCTCCAACGCATATGAGAACTGGCTGCTAGGCAGTAGATTATCTTCGAGCGCGAGCCCTTAGATCTAGTAGTGAATAAATGAGGAAAAATAACAGGTGCATGTGCATGATATGCTGCACATGCGGGTCGTAACTCGTGTCGGACGCCAGGAGGATCCTAGTGGGTATTGACAAGGAAAAAGTGAGACTGTAAGAGATGTGTATGTGCGACGGATCTATTCACATTGTCGGCTGCGCTTGGCGAGCTCATCATCGCTCAACGCAGCTAGCCAGAGACACTTGCTAATCAGGTCGGGATCGACTCTGAAGCTGTATTTGGAGCTGGCCTCGAGTAGGCGTAGCAGGTTCTTGACAATTGTGGCCGCTGTGTGATGTCGTTCGAAGTTTACGAGGCGTTCGCCGTCGACAGGGGGTGCGTCGATGAATGGTGGCTTTTGTGCGTTGTAGATCAGGTCACGCGTGTAGATACCGATGAAAGGAATGCAGCCATCCTCTACCGTAGCTGTCTCCATCTCGAGGCGAAGGTTGTGGAAATTCCGGAGCGGTTGGACAAGCGCTTCGAGTTCCTTCATTGTCTGCTTCTCAGCCGTGGGTACGAGAGCCCATGTCTTGTGAAGGCGAGCGACGTCGCTGGAGATCAGTGCAATGGCGATTTGGTACATGGTAGCGTAGTTCCTGAGCCTGCGGGCGTGCGATGCGATATGGATGTACTTGATGATGCATCGAGCTCGCTCTTCAATGTTCTCAGTCAGGACGCACTCAGACACAGCCCACTTCACAACAAGATTGAAGCGTGCAATCACAACGTCGACTCCGCGCGCTTCCTGTGTACGGAGATAGTGTACCCAGTCGCGGATTTGAGGGGACGACTGCTTCCAACGGAGCTCAATGAGTTCTTTCCAGTCGATCTCATCAAGAGCATCTTTTTCAACGACCGTGAACTGCTGCGCAAGCAGCTCCGCGTCATATGCCAGGATGAAGGGCAAGTGAGCAGTCGAGACTGGCTGTTTGAAGTGCGACTCATGCAACTTGATGTGCTGGTCGGGCGTATGCTGATTGAACTGGTCCGGACGAGAAGCAGTGGGCGTCAGGCCCGGCGTAGGTAGCCCCCGATCCCAGGTCGTGGAAGGTAAAGCCTCCTTCAGACGGTCTGCCGTGGTAGGTGGTGTAGGAGGATGCCGCATTGGGTGCGTCGGGAAATTGTCTGATGCATTATCCATTACTGCTGGCTCGTCTTCGAAGAAACTTCGCACACCATGCGATGTCTCGTCCGACCTGGCACCAGTCGTCGTAGAAGCTATGTCGCTCAGGTCCTCGTCCTCATCAAGCAAGAACGACTGGCGCATAGCTATGGAAGATGGGAGAGTACTGCCATTCCGAATCCTCTTCAGGCTGTCAGTCTCGACCACGTACTCAAGGGATGAGTTTGCAGACGTCGGGTTCGTTGCAGAGGCTGTCGTTTGTGCCGCAGTGTTGTCAGTGAGTTGTAGAGGCGACGGCTTAGCTGATGATCTCATGGTATCGAAAGTCTGCGTACGTCCAGCGCCCACAACATCGCCGAGATCGCGATCGAGAAGCGGTACGGAGGAGTAGGAGTCCTCCGACTCTGCAGCAGTGCTCACAACAGGAGGTACGCGACGGTTGAAATTTTCTCCTGACAGATGATACATGTCCTGGCCTTCTGCTCCGGGGGTGGCGAGCGGTCGATGAAGGCTGTCATCAGTACCACCGTGTTCCTCTGCTTTCTTCGGCCTGTAGGGCGGGATGGTGAGATCTCCAGGGGCTCCAGTCGGCCAGTAAACGTCTGGCTGGACAATAGGGCTTCGTACGGATGACTCTCGTGGAGACTTCTTTTCGTATCGGCCTTCAAGCTTCATTAGAGCTGCCTCGACTCCACCTTCGTCGTCTGTGTCATCTGGTAGTGCTGCCAGCTTTGCCACTTCGGCTTCGAACGAAGGCCTGAGGTTAGGTTGCGAGGAGTGGGTTTCAACCAACGAGATAGGCTTCTTCGCGATGACCGGTTCGTCAACTGCTCCAGGCGGTTGACTTGCGTCAGGCGATGGCGCAGCATAACGGTCTGATCGCAGGATGACCGAGTTTGCGATTGAGTGGGTGCGGTTGGAAATCGAACCAGTGGAGTGTGGACGTGGCGTCATCTCCAGATCCTGGATGTTGCCAGCAGCGCGCAAATCACCCCCTGGTTTTCGGCGAAGCATACGGCCAGGGCCACTGGGTGCTTGAGGTGCTTGACGCTCAAGGAAGAAGGGGTCGTTATCAGACGACATTGTCATAAACGTAGCTACACTTTCGGGGCCTTGACGATAGCGACTCAAAATACTGTTGTATGATGCATGACGCCGTAACGATGATCGAGCCAGGGACTTGCGCATGGAGCCTCGACGCTGGAACGAGTGCATTTGCTCCCTGCCTTCCGACATGGAACGTCTTCGCGGGGCTTGAGACTGCTGTGTTGAAGATCGAGACAGGCGTCGCTCTTCCACCGAAACCGTGGGGGTGAGGTCTTTGTATAAATCGGAATGGCGCACGGCAACCATGTCGCCTTCAGCAAGTCTTTGAGCAATGGACGGGTTGCGTTGGAGTGCCTTTGGTGGTGTGCTTGCAATTCTCGTCTCCTCTAACGCAGCGGCGGGCAAAGCGCCCGACATCACAGGAAGTGGGGGTGGCCCAGTATCGTCTATGATCAAGATAGACTTGCTGCCAGTAGTGATGTTGCTGTACACTCGAGGGTCTGGATTTCTGGAGACTTTGTCATCTTCGCTGGTTGATAACGGCTTCCGGTTTTCGAATTCGAATTCAAATCCGCCTAGATCTGGGGGCTCGACGCTGCTTTCGCGTCGCTGGTCTTCTTCTTCTCTCAGCTGCTGTTCCACGGCTTCCTTGAAGCTCTCAGCAACCTTGGAGGCCAACGCGTCTATTCGTATCTCGGGTCGCGTTCGAATTGTGCGTTGCTTGCGAACTCCTCCTGACATCGTGGTGAGTGTGCCTGGGTTGGAGGATCGTATAGAGGGAGCCATTCGCTGATGTACATGTGGTCCTAGTTGGGGGCTGCCATGAGGCGATTGCTTAATACTCAAAGCGCGACGCATACTTCCAAAGATCTTCTTCATCCCTGGGCTATTCGCATGGCCTGGGCGTAAGTGCAAGTCATCGGCATACATATCATCGCCATCTGTCTCACTGCGCGACCGCGTGTGACGCAGACTTGTGCCCTTGAGCTCGATGTAAGGTGAGCTCGGCTGAAATAGGCCACCGCGTACAAGACTACCAGGCATACTCGTCACCGCCGAGATGGTAATATCTACCGAAGCATTCTTCGGGATAGAGAGAGGCGCTCTGCTATCCCGTAAAGCGTCAGAGAAACTGCCACTGCGCTTGTGAGTGTGCGATGGCCGAGTGTTCTTGTTCGACACGGGCTGTTGCGGACTTGTCGCTAAGCGGGCAGGTGCTCCAGACAGGTGAGGTACTGGGTGTGGGTAGAGGGGCAGATTCATGGCTTGCTCGCTCTTCAGGAAGCCACGTCGCGGAAGAGAACAAGACAGGACGTGCATGCTCCCCTCACTCGAGGGCGACAGCGGCGCTTGGACAGTCTCGGCTTCGTTGGAAGGCACGTAAGGCGAACTCAGAGAATTCTGAGGTGTATGACGAGTCCTTTGCGCCCAGTCCATGTGTCGGCTAGCAAATTGATCGCTCGGATTTGAACCCATGGTCTCTTTCGTATCACGGTCGACCTGTCGTGGGGTGGCGGGCCTTGTCTCAAGCTCTTCTGGTTCTTCGTAGGTTGCTGGTAGCTCGACCAGACCTCCAGGAAGCAGTTCCTCGTCTGCGAAATCTTTTCCGAGGCCGTCTTCCGTTTCCCAGTACAGAGCACAAGTTCTCCTCCAGCACTTCTTCAGCTCACCCACAATCTTGACATCACCTGCGCCTCCATCTGCGCGAGCCTTCAGATCGCGGTAAAGGCCGTTGACCAAGTGGCAAAAGTACGCTCGCAAGTGATGGAATGGCACGAAGTCGTCGACAAAGTAGTTGAGGATCCAGTGACGTAGGGCTACAAACGTTCGTACGCGTACAATGCGGCCAAAGTCATCCTGTCTATCGACGGCCCATCTCAGACGCGCGATCAAATAGGCGACCAGGTCTCTTGTGCTTAGGAAGGCACGGAATGTGAGGAAGAAATCCGAGAGTAGTTCGTAGTCGAGGAAGCTCGGAGAGGTGATGTGCGCAATCAGCCTTGAGGGAGTAGCTGCCAGGATCTCGCCAGAAGGAGAGAACCTGACGACAGCCCTGTCATCAGGGTTCGTCGTCAGCGCATCGTACAGGCGGGGGCCGATGGGGGTGTGTGAGACACGAGACGAGGACGGGGCGGATGCTGGGAGTGGCGGACGGTCCATGGTGGCACGATATCTGGCAGGCACAGGCGAGAAGGCGTCTGACTGTGGGCGTGAGGACAGGAAAGAGTGGGAGCCCACGCGCTGTGGGGTCAAGAGGGAGTCTCTGAAGCCGTCCGTAGCCGATGTGCGCGTGTAGGTTGAGCTGCGTAGATCCACGGTGCCTTTTGTGCTGAAGCGCGGGGTGCCCAGACGGTAGTGAGGGATGGGGACTTGCAGCAGGGGCAGCGAAGAGGTATCGGCCGTCTTGGGTCGCGCGCCGAAGGGAGATCGTTCGATGACGACCTTGAAGGTGCCCGGCTCGGTGGTGGCTGAGGTGGTCGTGTGGTCGTCGAGGGTCGAGAACGAGTGGGAGCGGGGGTAGGCGATGGGTCGTGAGGTGGGTGGATTGTCTGCGTGCGCGTGCTGTCTGGCCTCATATTCCGTCAACAGGTCGAGGGGCAGCGGCGGGGTGGGTTCGGAGCGCGGTGTCCTCGAGCCGTACAAGCTCTGCTCCCATTCATTGCTTGTTGGACGCAGCTTCGAGTCGAGTGTTGCGCTGTCTGGGGGCGTCTGGGGTGGGAAGACGAAGGGGTCAGGCTGGAGGAGGTTGCGCTGGTTTCCAGCGCGCACCACAGGTCTGGCAGCAGCGTTAGCCCCTGAAGGGAGTGGGATGTGCCCGTCATGCGCCTGTCATACGCCTGCCAAGCGCCCACGTTTGCGTGTTGTGTCTTGAAGAGGTCCACCAGGGCGTGCCTTCCTCGAGGGTGGCTCCTTCCCCGTCCATGCTGTGGTGTGGTGTTGACGTGCATCCTCCCTCGATCGAGCTTCGAAACAGCAACAGCAACACCAACACCAACAACAACACCAACAACAACAACAAAAAGACCACCAGTAAATCTGCGTAGACAAAAGATGACTGCCTGTGCAGCACTTACCTGAGGTAAATGACGCCGTTATGCACGTTTGCGACGGTATAAGAGCGCCCAGCCGACGTCGAGTTGGTCGTCGAGGTGTCAATAGTGGCGTTGCTCGTGCCGCGTGCGCGATTCCTCCTCTTCAGCTGCTCCTTGGAGTCCTTTACTCGTCGCAGGCGGCGCTGGTCGTCAGCGCGTCGTGGTGCCGTTGCCGTGTCTGTGGTTTGCGCGCCGGCGAAGAGGTCGCGCTGCCCGGCTCCAGCTGCAGGGGAGCCTGGGTAGGCATTTGGTTGCAGTACCGCCATCCTTCCCCATGCCCTGCTTCAGCGCGCAGCAATAGACCGCGGCAAGAGGTCCGTCAGCGGGAGACGAAACGTCGGTAGAGCATCATCAGGCGGTGTGTGCACAATGCGACATGCTTAACTATGAGGGCGAAGCGACAGGAGGGAAGGGCGATGGTTGAACTCGCGGGCCTGTCACTCATCGCCGAGCGAGCGCCATCAGATGCACTTCACCAGTCAGCGACGAGTCCGTCACACTTGGACTGGGGGGGTCCATGCGGCGCGAACCCAAAGCACCACCGATTTTGCTGTGCCCGGCCCTCTGCGCCCGCAGTGGCTCAGTGGCTGCATGCTGAAGAACATGTGCCTTGACGTGAGCAGTGAGGTGAGCAGTGAGCAGTGAGCAGTGTCCACAACAGGCATTTTGCTGCCGTCACCTCATCTCCCACCCTGTTTCGACGACATCACCCATCACCATCACCCATCACACACCCGTCCGTCACCCAACCACCCGCATTTCCACCCGCAACGGTAGGCCGTCTTGGCTGTCAAACGCCAGCGCCGAACAAAACCAAACTTTGGGTGCAGTGGATCGACTGGTCTGACTTTGGCGCCGTCTCTGCGGAGGTCGATTTCTCGCTCCGCAGACCGCCCGTTAGCCACCACGCACGCGAGCTGAACCTGACTGAACATGTCTTCAGCTTCATCACTCTTCCAAATAGACTGCCAACCAGCACCCGCATCCAGACGCAACAACCATCTGTAGTGAACAAAGATTTCATCACGTCACACCTCTACCCTTGTGCAAACGCACATTGCCAATTTGAGCTGAGATGAGGCTCATCTGCCGCCATCTGTCACGCCTCACGTCGATCATTATCCACCAATTGCGCCCTCGCCTCGCGCCGTGAGAAAGCCTGTCGCATGCTTGGTTGCAGCTTCCCGAACGAGAAAGGCGGACGAGGGAAATGCACGGTGTCTGTTCAATCAGGGAAGGTAGCTAAGGTACTGTGTACCTGGGTATCTGGTATGTGGTGTTTGTGAGGCTGCCGCATCCAAGACAAGTCAAGTCGTCTTTGGTACACTTGCACGCGGAAAACGACTCCCGAGCGACCCTGGATCAACGGTTCGCTGCGCCTCCGCGTTCGCACCGTTCGAGGCTGCAATCGCTCTGATCGCCCGTCGCTCTTGATGCCCGACGTCCTTTTCTTACCCGACTTGATGCTGTCCAGAATCCAGAACAGCAGGTAATGCATCGCGCCACTTGCCCTGTTCGATGTTGTGCAGTAGGAATGTGGGGGCATGTGCCGCTCGAGGACGACTTTTTTGGCTTGATGGATGGGTGAATTTCCTTTTATGAATTCCCAGACGTTCTTGCTACGAGTGATTGCTACAGACTGTAACACCTCATCCTGCAAAGCCGTGCACAAGCATCGAGTCAACTTGAGAATTGCGCCGTGGAGACTGCAGACGTGTATATTCGATATTATTCAGTAGAGTACACCCCATCTAGATGGTGTGCAGGGTACGCTGTGTGCAATCTCAGTTTTTTGGAAGAAGGTGTTAAGTTCTTTGCTATGCTAGTGTATGCGGTCTTTTGCTCGCTTTCACGCTGATGTGATGGTACAGTACATTACAATTCCATGTCATGTCATGCTGTACAATGCCATGCCAGCGACGCCAGTACTTTTAGGTATCGAAACAGCCAAAGAGAAAGAAACCAACTTGATCCCAATGGAAATTGACTCAACTCGTTGGGCAACGCCAAAATGTGAGAATTAAAAAAAAATCTAGAAATCATGCAAGCTCCTCCGTCCTACTCCTCTTCGCCTCGCTCGCCTCATCCCCAGCTACTTCCAGCGTCCTCTTCCCCTTCCCTTTCCCCTGATCCTCCGCCTTTTCTCCAGCAGTACCAGCAGGAGCAGGAGCAGGTTTGGCCTTTTTCCTCACCACGGCCGTAACATCATTCGCCGCGCTCGTGGCCTCTGCGAGCCGCGCCTTCTGTACAGCGGGATCGGCGCCTAGCAGGCTGCCGAACAGGCCTTGCACGACTGAGGGGTCCAGCGCGTCGTAGTCTTGCTGCTGCGTGGGGTCGCGCTGTAGGTCTTGCAGGCGGCCGACGAGCTCTTCGAGCATGGATTTCTTGTCGTTGATGATGGAGGTTTTTTCCGTCTTTTGGGTGGCGGAGAGCGTGGGGGATGCGAGGGCGGCTTCTTCTTTCGAGAGGCGTGCGCGGAGCGAGGCGATGGCTTGCTCGGTGTGGTGGGCGGCTTCTTTGCGGAGGGGCCAGTTGATGCCGTCTTTGTCGGACGGGGCTGGGGGGGAGGTGGTCGAGGGGGAGGTGTCGTCTTGTTGTCGCTCGGCTGCGAGCTGGTCTTCGCGGATCTTGCTCACTGAGGCGAACTCTAGCGCTAGAGAGAGCGAGTAATGCGACTCGGTGACGTTCTCGTGCTCGAAGGGGTTCAGCTCTTCTTGCAGGGCGAGCGAGGAGCGCGCGTCGGCGACGGCGTCGTGGAAGCGCTCGTTCTCGAGTGAGATGTCGACGAGGAAGCCGTGGCAGTCTGCGAGCTTCTCTTTGATGGCGCGAGCGGTTGGCGAGAGTGTTGCAGGGCCTTTGCCCTTTTCTGCTGGAGAGGCGTCTGGCTGGGCGTCCAGCTGCTTCTGGTACAGCACTCGCGCGAGCTCAAATGTCTCGTAGGCGTTGCCGAAGTCGTCTTCCTCCTCATCTTGCTCGCCCTCGCCGTCCTCGTCCTCGTCGTCGTCAGAGTCGTCCCAGTTCTCATCGCCGGTGAGCTGGAAGTAGGGCTTCGAGGCTGTCGTCTCTTCCTGTGGTTCTGTCTTGGCACCACTGGCAGCTGAGCTGGACGCTTCTGCCTTGACGTCCTTCTTGGCCTTGTTCTTCTTCTGGTCCTCCTGGGCGACCTTGTTGCCGAGCACGTCGCTCTTTGCGACGGCGACTTTGTACAGGGCGCGGCCGTAGTAGAAGAGCAGCTCGGCGTTCTCGGGCGCCATCTCGCCGTTGAGCTCGGCTTGGATCTCGACGGCGTCGGCATAGTGGTCGGCGGCGGCGGAGAAGTTCTTGAGCGAGTACTGCAGTGACGCGGCCTGTGTGAGCTCGTCGAGCTTCTCCTTCGTCTTGGGCAGCTCCTCGGCCTCGGCGACGGTCGCGAGCGGGTCGTTGGTAGGCTCGGCCATGATGCAGATTTTCGAGTTGGGGAATGTGTTTATGGAGTTTATGCGACTCTGATCTGAAGTTTTGGAGGCACTCGGTCAAGGGACGATGGTGTTGCGGGTGTGGTGAGAACGAGGTGCGCGGGAAAGCTCTTTGGCAGGAAGCGCTAGCCAACACGCGAAGACGCGTCTCGCGTGGGCGCGTCTACCAACGTCAATTAAGCCTCGAACTGGACGTTGGACGGTGTCAACCAAAAAAACACAATAAGACACCATGGCCACAGCACGACGACCAGAGAAGCCCTCGGCGGTCCCGGTCCCAGCCAACCCCATTCCCTCGTCGTCGCCCGCATTTGGCACTCCCGTCCACCCCATCCATCCCCGCCGAACCGCGCCCATACGCGCTCCTCCAGGACTTGCGCCCAAGCCCAAATCCACCGTTCTGCCCATCCTGCTCCCTCCGGCGACACTGCGCCCACTCGCCTTCCGTACCTTCACCAAGAAACACAACCTCACCCTCACATCCTCGGCACTACAGGCGCTCGCAACCTTCATTGGGAAGCACTGCGGTTCTGGATGGCGAGAAGAGGGTCTCGCCGAGAAGGTGCTGGAGGAAGTCGCAAAGAGCTGGAAGAAATGCGGGGGCCAGGTCATCGTCGAGGGCGACAAGGACGTCTTCAAGGGCATCCTGCGCACACTCGAGGGCGCCATGGAAGGCGGGAGGGTCGCCCAAGGCTCGACCCTGGGCAGGCAGAGCAGCTTCAACTTTGGCGCTGAGCAAAAGGGGATCCCCTCTCGGCCTGCGCTGGACGCCACCTCGAGCTTTGGCATGTCGACGCTGGACGTCGAAGACAAGGACGACGACGAGGAGATGCTGAAGGACCCGCGAGAGTGGATCAAGGTCATTGGTGCGTTTGAACAGCCAAAGCAGGTGTACAACGTGTCCCAGAGACATTTTGAGAAGTGAGTCCCTGACAACTTGTCCGACTCGAGATTCTAACGCCCCCAGATCCGCCTCGAAACCCTCACTCTTCCCCAATCCTGCACACAAGACTGAGCTCTTCCGCCAACGCTACCACATCGTCCATCAGCGCATCCTCCGCAACGAGACATTTCAAGCACCCACCTTTAGCACCGCTCGATCAGCGACGCTAAACCGGACATCACAGACAAACACCATAACACCCATCGCCAACCTACTCGGCCGCACAGGAAGCACACATCTGCTGCTAGGCATGCTCATCATCTCGCCAACAGGAGCACTCTCCCTCTCAGATCTCACGGGCACAATAGCCTTGGACATTCAGCATGCACGCCCTATACCAGAGAACGGCGCTTACTTTGCGCCCGGCATGATTGTGCTCGTCGATGGAAGCTACGAAGAAGACCACGGCGCTGCATCGTCGAATCTGGGAGGGACTGGGGGCATTGGCGGTACCATTGGCGGCAAGTTCCTCGCCTTCTCGGTCGGCCACCCACCGTGCGAGCGAAGGACAGCCACCCTGGGCGGCACTGATGAACTCGACAAGAGCAGTCTCCAAGGCCCAGCATTCGGCTGGACAGACTTCCTCGGCGTCGGTTCACAGCGTGCAACAGGAACCCGCATGAACCGCATAGCCAGCAACCTCCTCCCCTCCACTGAGCCTCACAACATCATCATCGCATCCGACCTGCATCTCGACACCCCTTCCACTCTCAGCGCCCTCCGCACCCTGCTACGCACCTACTCGCCGTCTCCCTCCAACCCCAACCCAACCTACCCCCTAGCCATCGTCCTCATGGGCAACTTCTCCTCCAAAGCCACCCTCGCCGGCGTCCCAGGCGCCGGCAGCATAGAATACAAAGAGCACTTCGACGCCCTCGCCTCTGTCCTCTCCGACTTCCAGCCCCTAATCGCCCACACCTCGCTCGTCTTCGTGCCTGGCGACAACGACGCATGGCCCAGCGCCTTCTCCGCCGGCGCCGCAACCCCCCTCCCGCGCAAACCCGTCCCCGCGCTCTTCACAAACCGCATCCGCCGCGTCGTCGCCGAAGCAAACCGCGAGGTCTGGGGCAGCGGCCGCGCAAAGGGCAAGGAAGGCGAGGTACTCTGGACCTCGAATCCCTCGCGACTAACCTGGTTCGGCGTGAAGGGCGAAATGGCCATCCTGCGCGACGACGTCGCAGGCCGACTCCAGCGAGCGGCAATCCGATTCCCGAAGCACCACGACGACGACAACGAAGGCGACACGGAAATGCCCTTTGCGCCCCAACACGACGTAAACGAAGCAATGGCCATCGACCTCCCCGCGCCCCAGACCCTGCAACCCCACGCCGAACCCCCAATCGACACCGCGACCCAGACGGCGCGCGCCCTGACCCGCACAATCCTCAGCCAGAGCCACCTCAGCCCGTTCCCGCTCGGCGCGCGTCCGCTGCACTGGGATTTCGCGCACGCGCTGGGCCTGTATCCGCTGCCGACTTGTCTTGTGCTGGCGGATTCCGGGGCCCCGCCGTTCGTGGTCAAGTATTGTGGGTGTTCGGTGCTGAATC
>JAPEUW010000432.1:0-23158 GCA_027946445.1 Ascochyta clinopodiicola
CCCCACGCCCCCGCTGTTCGACCCAGACCCCCAGAAGCTCTTCACCCACATCGCAGACGCCTACAACCACTGGATGCACCAGTCGGAGAAGACGCGCCACGAGTACTGGCAGATTGAGATCCTCCGCAGCTATGCCCGCGCCAACGAGTCGCGCAGGGAGACAGAGGTCCAGCTCGACAACGCCCGCCGCGAGATCGACTACCTCAAGGCCAACAGATGGACCTCGGGCGCCCCAGATGTCTCGCCCGTGAGCATCACGCTGGGCGCTGACACGGCCAAGGAGCTGGGCAAGCAGGGCATGGACTTTCGCAACTGGGACTATGACCGCCTCATCGACAAGTGGAGAGCCGTGGTGCGCGAGAGCCGGTCCTCAGGCATGGCTGCCCAGAAGCCGCTCCCAGACTCGAGAAGCGCTTCCATGGCCAGTCTGCTCCCGCACGCCTTTGCCGCGAACAGGCCCACCCAAGGCAGCCCCACCAAGAGGGAGGCCATGCCTTTTTCTGCGCCAGCCACGGTCAACGGCGAGAGCGATCAGGTCGACGCGGAGGGCGATGACGACGACGAGCACCTCGATGCAGACGACTCGATGCACCACATGCAACAACACAGCTTGCCTCTCCAGCCAACACCCATTCACCCTGCGCAGCAACACCACCCGCACATGCAGGCAATGCACGTCACACAAGCGCAGGCCCAGGCCTCGATACAGGCCCACGCACACGCGCAGGCACACGCACAGGCTCAGGCTTGGGCGGCAGCGCGCCAGCACATGAACCAGTCGCGCAACCAGAACTACAGCCCCCACCACCAGCAGATGTCCCCCCACCCCCAGCACACGCAGCACATGGGCTCTGCCGCCAACAGTCGACGCCCGTCGGTGGTCATGATGGACCCGCACGTCATGGCCGGCTCCATGGGCATCCCGGGCATGGACGGCATCGAAGGCCACCAGGACCAGTATCTCAGAATGGACCTCGGACCCATGGCTGGCTTCGTCGGCTCAAATGACGGCGGCGTCTCGATGGGCACATAGCCAGGACTCTCGGCGGCATTTCAGGTCTAAGAACTTTCAACGGCCGTCCCAGAGCCTCAACGGCCGTCCTAGAGCTTTCAACGGCCATCCCAGACGGGCTCTGGCGCAGTTACCTCGCATCTACTTCGATACCTCGCATCTACTTCAGTACCTCGCATCATTTTCTTTGTACCCATATACCCATCACTATATACACTACACCTAATTTCTGCATCTCCTAGCACCATTTCTCCACTATACCCACGCCACGTCGGCTGCTTCGTAGAGTCTCGGACCTTGTTGGATACTTGCATGGGAGGCTTTTTCGTTCGCCATGTTGGCATTGCGTGTTTCCTTTGTCATTTCCGTTCTTACCGTATCGAAATATCACCGCATCGCCATCTTACCGATATTATGCAACATGCGCATGATGTGTGAAATTGACGTCACTTGACATGGTACGACTGCAGGGTTACCGATGTCATCTCCAGCTTTCCAGGAGTCTGGACACGCGCACCACCTGTTCCTGCGTCATGGCCTTGACGTCGGTGTAATATCCTTCGACAATTTCGATCCGTGCGAGGTCAGGACGTGTACCGTAGTGCAGATTCAAGACAGCATGCTGTAGGCGCCTGTGCGCCCAAGCCACGCACTGCACCGTCTCAGATGCAGTAATCGGTCGGCGTGTGCGTTTCGTTGTCTCACCGCGCCACATCTTACCGCGACTTCTCAAATGTTGAATTCGATGTCTGTGTAGATGCATGCACACCTTAGCGCCGTAGGATTCCCGGAACCTTACTTTTTCACTACCGCAATCGATAGTCTCTCTGAAGTTGCCGTTTTGGGAAGTACGAGATCTTGAGACGCATTCGATTGTCATCGCCACAACAGCAGTGATAATAACGCCAACGTCGGGTGCATAAACGTGTGAATCTTACCAAGCACAAACATCACTTCTACTCACTACGTTATGAACAACCACCCCCATGTCGGACCGTGTCCTCGTGACGGCGCACCCAGCACGGCAACACCCGCATTTCAGCCGAGTCACGAATCCACCACCGGCTATTGCACCACGCAGCCCTGAACTGCGCGATATTCATTCTAACACGCATACCGGCCTCTCAACCTACCCATCCTCCTCCCACTTCACACCCACAGACAGCACACCCACAACACATCCACCAGTATCCAAAACTCAAAACCTAAACCCCCGTGTGCAGATGCCGGCGCCCAACCACTGTGGAGAAGCCGGGATCCTTACACAGCGCAAGGACCTCTGAACTCTGACTTGACTTGTGACCCACAAATACCCGCACAGCAGAACCCGCACCGCAAAACCTTTACACGGGGGGCCTTGTGCACTCATGCACCCAGTCAGTAAGTTGGTGATTTCGTTGATATGTGTAGGTAATTACGAGGTCAGGCAGTAAGTCAGTCAGTCCTCAGTTCGTCATTCCCCCTTTCTAGCACCCATTCATTAGCGGAGAGAGTAATAAAAACCCCTGGCACTTATATCCTACATTCTCCACCGCCGGCAGTGTCCAGAAGCCTCGAGTCACGCTGCACACGCCCATGATTAAGCTGTGGTCTGTGATCTAGGTCATGGTCTGTGTGTTCACAGTGCGTTGCGGTGTGGGAAATGAGAACGAGTGAATTAGGAAGGTGGGTTGAGCGCGGCATATCATCGTGAGGGTATTGTATTGTATTGACTGGGAGGGAACGAATTTTCATTTCTCCTTGTGCTAGAGAGTCGCAACAGGGGGAGTAAATTCTGGACGCTCACGTGTAGGCTCGACTGCCTATCCAACTCCCATCACGTCCACCCAAGGCGTCGCAAGTAATGCCACCGCATCATCCATTCAAAGTAACAAGCGTGGTCCAGATAAGCCAGACCGCACAAACAAGAAAACAAAAGGGGTATTCCATCCATCCACCAAAGGGGTATCACCAAACTCCAGCTCCACCAGAGAAAAAACGCGCGGTGCGTCGTGAGGGAGGGCAGCCTGCATGCAGGCGCAGTGTCGAGCCTCCGTGTCGAAGAAAGAGTGTGGGGGCGCCTATGCGCGCAAACAGTACAAGGGGGTAGTGTTGAAAGGAAAGTATATGTAGACGGCGACGTAAAAACACCGGTGATCGCAATCGTCAATCGTTTCAAACAATTAAAGAGTGGGATTACAAGGGCGGTAGAAGCGTGTAGGTCCAAGTTGGAAACGTGTAAGAAGAAGTAAAAGAAGGGTAACTCGTGAATCGTGAAGCACACTCGGCATTGCCCGGCCAGCACTTGGAGTGGAGACAGAGCCAAGCGACGGGTCTAGCAAGGCGGGAATGCGGCTCACAGCACGAGGTAACCGACGCCGGCAGCGAGTACGACTACAAGAGCGTTCGCATGCAGGCTGGAGGCGGCGCCGGTGAATTCGACGGAGGTGGAGGTGGGCTTGGTTGCGCTGCCGGTGGGCTTGACGCTGGTGCCGTTGGTGCCGTAGGAGCCCGGTGCGACAAAGGTGGCAGATGCAGATGCAGACGGGGCGTGGATGGTGCTGGTCTGGTTGGCGACGGCGCTGGAAGGAGAGCCAGACAAGGTGACGGTGTTGACGCGGTAGACGGTAGACGTCAGGTACACGGTCGCATCGTAGGACTCAGTGTCCTGGGCAGCGAACACGCAGGCGACGAGCGCGAACAGGAAGACGACGATGTTCTGGAAGGAGCGCATGTTGGTGTTATTGTTGTAGTGACTGGAATGTCTTTGAAGTTGTGTTGTGTTGTGTTGGTGTTGTGGGGAGGCGCAGTATATAGTCGTGAAAGACAGTGGTTGCAAAGAGCGTAAGTGCACAGCACAGCCTGATGGCAAAGTGTAATATGTTTTGAGAGAGTGGAGCGTTTGGGTAAAACAAAGGTGCGAGGAAGCAGGGCAAGTTAAGGGAAATTGCGACCCGCTCGCGCCAAAATGCTCATTTCACGCAGCGGCGTACGCTAACGCAGACCAGGATGGTCAGAGCCGGCCAAGCAAACACCGGCTGTGCCTGACCAGAGACGAGCATGACCCCGGTCTAGCCCCGATCGACGGCAAATCCTCTGCACGCTGCTGCTCTTGTCGCTGTGCATACGGCAGCGTGACCTCATTTTCGCTGTGTCCAGGTCAACGTTGGAATGCGACCGTCTCCTCACCAACGAGCAACCCGGTTCATCCTTGCCGCTCATCAACGTCTCAATCCCCGCTCCCACCCCAGGCGTTGCACCATCACACTGTGTTCAGGTACTGAAACATGGAGTCGCGAATGGCCTCAGACACGGCGCGGCGTCGTCGTGGGACTGCCCGACGTGGCATCGTGGAACGCTGTCCGTCTGGACACCCCTCAGCGCAGGTACAGCCGCGGCCACAACAGGGTCTGCAGCCAATAGGACGGCGGTGCCTGAGGCCAGCGGCAGCCAACGTGGTCTTGCGCTTCGTGTCGTGCTCTTGTCTCAGCCATTCAGCGCGCACGGCTGGCCTTCCAACGTTACGAGTCTGTTCTGGTCTTGCAGTCACGGCTTCGACAAAGAAAGGTGAGGCCTCGGTAGAGTTGACCGTCGAGACTCCGCACAGTATGGTACGCCCACGGTAAGCCTGCCGAGCCCGCTGTGCCAGAAAGCAGCGTCCTTCGTCTAGACCCCCGAGTATTGATCGGACCCTGGTGACGCTGGCCGACAATCGCAGGTACTGGCTCTCAATATTACGCAGCAGTCACCGAGCCGGCAAGACTCTGAGCGGCTAGCCATGTGGAGGTGATGTCTCTGCAGTAGTGCCCGGCAACGTGTAGTCGTGGCAAGGCAAGGGAGGCAGGCTTTGCAAAGGCTTTGCGATCGATCGCTGATTGGCCAGGCGCATCGAGGTGTGAAGGCCCTTGCCGGTACGCTCCCGAAGTCTGTTGCTCACAACCACGGGCCGACGAGAACGCGCAGAGGTAAGCAAGGCGCAGGCAGAACTTGCAAAGAATTTGCGCTTGGCTGTGGGTAGGTGGAAGCCTCAACAGCAGTGGGACTCGCTGGAGGTGACCTTCGTGCAGTAGCGTATCCTGCAGGCCCGGCATTGGGCACACGTCGACTATGAGTCTTGGATGGCCGCCATGCTTCGAGAAGCCAGGAAAGTCTGTAGGGCCGTGATTGTGCCGCATCAACCTACACTTCACCATTAGCGTGTGCTGTCGGTGTCTGGACATGTTGATTCGTGCTTCGAGACGAGCAAATGACTTGGAGAGATGTGATTGGTGGCACTCGTCAAATTTCGTCTGTCCTCATCTCAATTGTTGCCTCGACATTCGTCCTGCTATGGTGCTGTCCACACTGAGCGTCGCGAGGCTTGTATACATGTATTGTTCATTTCGCACGGCTACCAATGACTGAGCATGTTGCATCGTCTCGTAGTCTTCCGAGTAGCCTGTCCTGTTGGGTTCGACGACAGAATAAACTGAAGGGCTGTGATTGGATGGCCGAGCGAAAAGGCTGCGTTAGTGGTTGCACGTCAGACCTCACTTCATTTCTCTCCTAATCGACATGCAGAGCGTACATTCACCAACCACTCGCCGTTGTGTCAGACTTGTCATTGTCCTTTCCCGCTGATGTGTTCTCCTGTGACTGGTATCGTCTGAACGCCGGGCTGCGATGATGTACTTTCGAGAGTCGACTGACGGCGCGGTCTGCATATAGCGTGATGTGGCTTTCTGGAGGAGAACGTGACGAGGAAGTGACGAGCCGTACTGGATGTAGACGGCGGTGCGTATCAGGCTGCGGGAATGTCAGTGATGCTGAAGATGTAGTAGTCGGCGTCGTACAGCGGGGAGATGCCATGTAGGTTGATTTAGCAGGCAGTGGTCGGTCAGTCTGTGTTGATGGAAAGAGCACCCGCCGCCGAGAAGCGCTTTCCATACAGCAAGAGGAGCACGTCACTGGTGTTTTCCACCGCTGCAACCCACACTCTGCTTTCACGTCCAACATTTGCGGCCCACTTGATCACAGACTTCACGGCCATTGACGAGAGTACCGGAGTTGAGATGCTGATGGATGCAAGGCGCTACGTTCTACGTTCTCAGATGACGGGGATAGTCATTCGCAGCCCAAACAAGCTGCTGAAAGCTCAATACCTGCTTCTACCGCTACCGTTGCTCCATTCACTTCGACTTGCTGTACACTCACCTATTACGACAATCAGATTACGTCAATAGTGCGAAACTTGCTCGTGGGCGGCGGTTCTTTATCGTTTTCTCTCACCTCAAACTGCACCCACAAATCTTTCTTGATACTATCCGACTCTTCACACAACCTCCCTCGGCTTTCCAGACCGAGACAATGCCGCCAAAAAAGAGGGAGAGACAGCCGTCGAATGACAGCGACAGTCTATCTGATAGGCTGCCCGCTATACGCACGAAGCGGCGTCCAGCCGGCACGAGCGAATCGCCCGAAATTCTCGAAGTCGAGTCTGGCGACGCGCCTTCACCACACTCAGGAAGAAGGCTTGATGAAGAAGTAACCCGCAAATCTCATACACCGCTCTCACAAGTACGGCTCGGCAGTCAAGAAATAGCCCACGTACCTCATGCACTATGCACATCAAAGCGTCCCGGCACGTGTCCTAGACAGATCCCATTCACCCGTTTGGGCGGTGAAGAGAGATCAGGCGAAGTTAAAGCTTGTAAGTTGAGTACTGCCAGGATGCCCTTGTGTGAACTGACGAATCGATAGTACCCGAGGCATTCTCATTGTTCACCCGCCTCGGTAGCGGAGAAATGAATAGGAAGTTGAAAGAAAGCCTCAGTAAGTCGAGTATACATGATGTCGTCCTGTGAACTGACGACTTGACAGCAACTGTGAGGTCTCCATTGTTCACCGGACTCGACGGCGGAGGAAAGAAGAAGAACGCAAGCCTTTCCAGTGACCTTCCGAGAGCAACCACTCGACATGGTAGTGGAAAAACGGTGAAGAAAGAGGGTCCCTCCGGTGAATTCAGTTCTTCTGGCTTGCCGTTGGATTTTATGCCTGACCCAAGAACCAGGGATGAAGTTCTCGCGGATCCTGTGATGAAGCGGTTTCTGAATGGAGCGCCTCTCGAAGCATATGGATACTGCACGATGTATGAAGAGACAGACAAATACATCACCGCCGTGATAGATCCTATCATCAGTCGCCCACCGGCGTACGAGGATGTCGTCCACCGTGACAGCCCCGACGAAAAGGCGGAGGGTGTTGCGTGGGTGTGCGTTGGCCCACACGCATACGGCGACGTATACATCAGCAGTCAGCAGACATACTGCCGTGTATGCGGGAAGAGCAGGAATGCTGTCGGGCTGAGGTCGCCCACTGTCTCGCGTCGCGCCAGGGATTGGGACATCACCGCCAAAAACCTACCGCTCATCTTCTTTACAGATCCGAAGTGCAGGGCAATTCCCATTGACAAAAAGAAGAATACCTACTCACTGCACGGTACCGTCTCGTGGTGGAATGCCACCGCCGTTAGAAGAAAACTCCAAGTCGAGAATACCTTCCCGCAGCTCACCAGCGAAGAGCTGCACGGGCTCTGGCAGAGACCTGGCAGGTTCACTGACGAAGAAAATCTGAAGGCGTCTCTGGACAAACTGCTCGGAGCGAGCGGTGTCATTACCGCCAGTAAAATGGCGAAGAGAAAGAAGAAAGAACCGTCAGCCCAGACAAATGACAGGCCTCGAAAGGTAAAGCAAGCATCCGAAGAAGAAAGCATCGCCTCCAGTGACGACCACAAGGATGACCCCAAGGACGATCACGAGGACGAACCCGAGGAAGACGATAGCAATCTCGCCACAGATAGCGATATTGACGACGATGAGGACGACAGCGAAGATGAAGAAGGCGGCAACGACAGCGGCGACGACAGTGGCGACGATGAAATTCTACGATTCCCGAACACAGGAGAGGCGGCGATGAAGAAGGCTACGATGTAGTTCGAGGATTCGAGGACCTAGCAAACACCGCTATTGATGAAATAGACGATCGCGTTCTCATAGAACGGGTCGATGCTATGATAGCCGTTATGAGGCATCTCGATCGTTTCTAGGTTCGAAGACTGGAGGGGAACTTGGTGCAAGCGAAGAAACGGATGACGATAAGAGATTCTCATCTAACAGAAGAACCACACTTGCAGTGTTTGGTTCTTGATGCGCCGTCAGCATGCACATCTGGAAAATAAAAGTTTGATTCTCGCATAACCATACACATGATCTCCGGTACCGATGGCGCACGAAGTGATCTCCTCTCTGACGCACAATCCGTCGCTCGTACCCTGACCCATTGTTGTCATCCCCTGCCATCCAAGGTCGGTGGCATGCAGATCCGACACATGACGCTGGCAAGATGCAGCGAGGAAAGTCGCTTATATACCCTGATGTGTACTGCACTTGGCTAACGGGCCCCAGAAGATTATACCATTTTTAGACTGGGCAGAGTGGTAGGTTAACTTTGTTTGACGCCGACACCATCGCCATGTTTAGGAAATCACGTCCTCGTGAAGCCAAGAAACTTCAGGCGGCGAAGTGGATGGACAAGGCTACCACAAAGCAGGCTATCAACAAGGTCCACAACATCATTCGAAAGATCAGATACCCTACCGAGAGTCCGACCATCATGGATCCCCAAGCCTTGATCAATACTACGGTCAGTCAACATCATCCAGCGCTTTCTTTCAAAACGCCGCACGTCGGTTTGCTGTCGATTATGAATAGTCAGCCCTGGGCAAGCCTGCGTCAACGCCTAATTTAATCCACCTGGCAACGAGATTGTTCCCGGCTGGCATCATGCAATGTCCTGTGTTTGACGTCAATGTACCGGCGTACATGCATTATGATGCGTTCGGCTCGGTTGCTTTAACACGGCAGTCATGGTTGAGCCTCTCTTATTGAACGACTGACCGCCGAGCCTACGCTGAACAACACTGATTTATGGCGGCGTTTCGGCTCGCTGCAGGGCCATAAAGTCTGCATGCAGTTGCAGATACATGTTAGGAGGCAGCAACGTCTGGTGATGAGAGGCAGTGCGAGGACGTATCCATGACGAGAAGGGATTGGAGACGTGGAGGCCTCATCCATATTTCTGAACGCCAGCAGTATAGAACATAACATCGTCTTGAATTGCAGTTGCCTCTTATACCGCAGTAGTGTGAAGTCTTGTCTCTAAGTACTCTCCTCACCATACCTACGTCTTGATGTAGGCCTCGCAGCAGCGATCGCGAACGCATTCCAGGCTTCCAGCAGGGCCAGATACTCAGCCCGTCCAATGTATCGATGGGTTGTGGACCAGCGTACATCCTTGCCTAACGTAAATTCTTTGTAAAACCCCAGAGAGCTTCAATGAGTCGACGTCTACAAGGTGGGCCGAAACCCCCTGGGGGTGGGACAGCTCCAGACTACCATCTCACCGATTTTTCTACATGCAGGCGTGCGGAGTGCTCGATGGACCCACGTTTGACATCGGGAGCTAGTACATGGTCGTGCACGTGATGGGCGGGTGGTGGAAACGAGTCAGCACGTGTTATGACGTAAATGGCGTTCCGCATGCGGTGGCCCCTGACAGCAACCTCAGACATGACGATATCGCATTCGACATTACACCCGTTATCGAGGTGTTGAGAGTAGCGTGCTGTTTGGCTCGTCGCAATCCAACCACCAGAGACATGTGATGGAACGCTGTCGTCGCAACTGTTGGGATCTGCGCGCTGCAGGGAGGCACGGCATGCACGGCTCGTCCGGCTAGGCGGGTGACTGAATAAGCTTTGCCGGTTCCCAGGGTTCTAACTTTTCAGCCTCCTGTTCGCCACCGGCGTCAACACGGCGGTTTGAGTAATGACCGCAGCGAAAAGAACTGTTGAAGAACTGCTGAGAACTGTTGAAGAACACCCTTGTCCGCCGCGTGTTGTCGCTATTGCTGTCGCTGCCATGACAATACCGAGCCTCGATACGTCGTACCACGGCATCATTCCCACGATGGCCCTTGGTATGCGACCATTGGACGCGCATTGCGAGGCTTGGAGGCCCAGTTATACCCACAGTGCTCTTATCGCGGCCTCTCAGCCAGTGCACCAAGCGTTTGGCACGACTTGTCCACTTTTCCAACGCATCGGCTGCCGGACTTGGAATGGGCGAATGCAAATCCTCACCAGTAATGGCAGCAGCTCCTGAACTGTCGTCGTCCAAGACCTCTCGTGAATGTCGGCTGGCATGATGTGGTGTGGACGTTCGACTGTGGTTTACTGCACATTTCAACCGGCCGTCTGCGGCAACCTAATCATGGAACATTCGGTACACTTGCGGTGTCTACGTCAACGGATTCTGCACACTGATGGTTCTAAGAATATCGCGCAGCCACACCCGCAGCGTCCAGAGTTCGGCGTACGGCTGTCGTGATTTTGGCGTTCCTCCAACTGCATTCCCTGCAACCCTACTCCACCGCGTCTCTCCTTTGAGTCCGTCGAACATTCTGGCCGTCCATATTCGCAACAAAAACTGGGTCTTCCAACGCCACGGCAAAACCAGCGAGGTTCTGCTTGTTCGGAAGCGCGTGTAGGCCATCCGCTCCTTATCAAAACCACGCAACCCTGCGAAGAAGCGACGCCGGTTCTGAACTTACGAGTACGACCTCCTGTTCCAAAATTGACTCGTCATCGCCTGCGAATACAACATTCTATCACTCACTGCCACCGAAATATCATACCGAACATCATCTTACCGGAGATTCTCGTCTGCACCGCGCCCAAAGGACCCATATATACCCGAACGTAGAGCACTGATTGCTCCTTGCATCTGACACTACGCATTGATCTGCCGCTAGGTGCACCGCGGTTCAAACCTTCCTGAGACTCTGACGCTTTCGGTGCGAACTGTTACCCCCACGTGCCGTTTCCATAGCTTGGACCAACGTTCTAGAGGCGTATTGACGACGTACGGGGGTTGACGTTCATTATTATAACACCATGGACCCCTTTCAGGACCCAGGGCCATCGCACACTCACAGCCCCCCAGACCAGATGGCTTCAACTCCAGGGCGCAAGCGCGTCGTCTGGTGCTCTGATACTGCTGCTGAACGCCCTACATCAACGGCCACGCCTGAGGATGCCAATACAGGTTCCGCTGGCTACAACACGCCCCTCCAGAGGGCAGATCTTTCACAGGATGACCTCAGGAAGATGCGGGAGTCCATCAAGATTGCTCTCTCAGAAGAGTACCCACAGGAAGCTGGTGCAACTCCCCCCGCCCGTGAAGTACAGCGCCCACGCCCTGCCATACGAAAAGCCCCTCGCACACCACCCGAGTTCTACCTCAATGACGAGCCCAACCCGTTTGAGGATGAGATTGAACGACAGAACCCCGTTGCCAAAGCCAAGGAGCGATCAGGACTCGAGGCCCACCGACGTGCCGCAAAGCTCTCCCAATCCATGGGCACTTCAGCCCCTGTATCTCGTCGCAACTCGCAGGGCCAGATGACGCCGCCTATGGAGCTCCAAAGCATGCCCACAACGCGCGAGCATACTGCTGACAACAGCGAGGACGAGGATGGCGGTAACGACCCGCAGTTCATGAAGCGAGCGTCGATGCTGCTACGCAACCACACTATCCGTGATGGCCCCGCTTTCAGCATGGAAGACCTCTATCATTCCGAGCCTCCCCTCCAGTCCGGGCAAGTGACCCCCACAAACGCCGTCGAGATTGAGGACGAGCATGTTGCACGACCACAAAAGTACCGCACCGGTGTTCTGGGAACGTTGCTGCAGGCCTCGACCGCTGCACAAGCTCCTGGCCGCAAAAACCACACCAGAAACCTCAGCGCTGGCTACACCTTCAGCGGAGCCTCGACGGCAGCCAACTCCCCCAACTCATCGCCGCCTCGGTCAGGGGCTACAACCCCCCGCAGCAAGCCCTGGTATAGCCGCCACAACCAATCCACCAACTCCATCTCTCAGCTTGTCGGCACGTCAGCTCGCAGCTTTGCCGCGCCGTCTCAGCAGGACCTCGGTAATGAATTTGAAGAGCGGGTCAAGAAGACGCGTCCCGGCATGGGCAAGCGTTCGAAGTCTGATGAGTCGGTGAAGAAGGCCAACAAGCGCCGCGACCACGACCTGAAGATCAAGATCCACATCGCCGGTACCCTCGCGCGACAGAGCTACCTCCGCAAGCTCTGCAAAGCCTTGATGATGTATGGCGCGCCCACTCACCGCCTGGAGGAGTACCTCAACATGTCCGCCCGCGTCCTCGAAATTGAAGCCCAGTTCTTGTACATGCCTGGTTGTATGATCTGCGCCTTTGACGACACCTCCATCCACACGTCCGAAGTCAAGCTCGTCAGGACAGCACAGGGCGTTGATCTCGGCAAGCTGCGCGACGTCCACGAGATCTACAAGGACGTCGTTCATGATCGTATCGGTGTCGATGAAGCAACGCCCCGCCTCGAAGCCATCATGGGACGCAAGAACAAGTTCGGTCGCTGGCCCAGAGTGCCGGTATACGGTCTTGCCTCTGCGACTGTCGCCCCCTTCGCCTTCAACGCCCGGCCCATCGATCTTCCGTTCTGCTTTGTTTTAGGATGCATCATCGGCTGGCTGCAGCTCATCGTCGCACCTGGTAACGAGCTCATCAGCAACGTCTTCGAGATTGGCGCCGCCGTCATCACCAGCTTCATCGCCCGCGCACTTGGCTCCATCCGTGGCAGTGACGGCAAGGAGATCTTCTGCTTCAGCGCCATGGCACAGTCCAGCATCGCCCTCATCCTGCCCGGTTTCATGGTCCTCTGCGCCTCACTCGAACTCCAGAGCAAGCACATCGTCGCCGGATCCGTGCGCATGGTGTACGCCATCATCTACTCCCTCTTCCTCGGCTTCGGCATCACCATCGGCACGGTCCTCTACGGGATGATGGACAAGAACGCTACCTCGGCGACGACCTGCCGCGACCCCATGTCCTCGCACTACTACTACCTCTTCGTCCTCGCATTCGCGCTGTGTCTGATGGTCGTGAACCAGGCAAAGTACAAGCAGATGCCATCGATGGCTATTATCGCACTCATTGGATATGTCGTCAACTTCCACAGCTCGCAGTACTTCAAGGCCAACGCTCAGGTCTCCAACACCCTCGGCGCTTTGGCTATCGGTATCGCCGCCAACGTGCACGCTCGCTTTGGCCGCCACGTGGAGAACTGGAGTCTAGACACCTGGGAGCACAAACTGCGTCCGCGTGTGATGGCCCTGCGCAAGAAGTACCTCCGCAGCCGCCACGGGGCCATTCGAGCCCTGCCCAAGGTCGAGCGCTCCGAATATAACGCCACGCACAACGACAGCACCACGCACTCCCGCGCGAGCTCCGTCAGCGACTTTGTCCCGCACACGCGCAAGATTGGATACGGCCTGGCTGCTGCTGCCATGTTACCCGCCATCTTCGTGCAGGTCCCGTCTGGGCTGAGTGTGCAGGGCTCGCTGGTGTCTGGATTGAACTCTGCCGACCAGATCACGAGGAACACATCCACAAGTGCGACTGTTAGTGCCGCGGACGTGACAGCCAACAACACGCTCAACAGCATTGCACTGAATGTCGGTTTCTCGGTCGTGCAGATTGCCATTGGTATTACCGTGGGTTTGTTCTTGGCGGCGCTGATTGTGTACCCGCTTGGGAAGAGGAGGTCTGGTCTATTTAGTTTCTAGTTTTCGTTTAGCGTTGATTTAGATTGCATAGCGTTTGCATTGCCGGCGTTGAGCTCAGGTAGCTATGATTGAATTTGTGCAAGTTTCATAATAGATTGTTTATTCTTTCTACAGCCGCTACTTGCACATCATATGTGAATACGTCCAGTTGTGTGTATGGGTAGAGTACGTTCAGCCTCTAGCTTACACGGTGCTGGGTGTGCTAGTGGGCGGCAATGCCACATAAGGCTCTGCAGAACGTCAGCTTCTATCAGCGGCAGAGGATTAATACCCACCTGTATGTGTAGCCTTGGCAGTCCCATTCGTGCTGTAATCGCTCGTGACGACCTTGCTGCCATCGGCGATGACCACATGATCCAGAACGCGCTTAAAAAGCTCCAAACTGGCGAGAGGCTGGTAGTACGGCACCTCGTGACCCGCCTCGTAGATCCTGGTGAAGCTGAAGTTGCCGTACTCGCGTGTCTCGCCGTATTCCACTCCGTCGACCAGGAAGGGCGTGTAGCCGGCGGCGTTGAAGGCGGCTTTGTCGGTATGGTTGACAGCGAGGGAGACAGCTTCGCCTCCTAACCAGTTGCAAATGTAGTCAGCGTCTCCGTACGTTAATGCCACGCGTACGCCGTAGCCCAGGATCTCAGAAAGGTCGTCGATGAAGGAGTAGACGAAGTCGCCGGTCGAGGAGAAGCCCGAGAAGACTTGGGAGGAGCTGGAGGTGTAGTTGATGTTGACACCGAGAGCTTCTTGCGTAGAGGCGAGATTCAGGAAGTCCGCGAAGTAGCTGGGTGGCGTTGGGTCGTCTGTTGTGTGTCAGTGAAGGATATAATAAAATTGGACTACAACACACCATATGGATGACGGATATCGTAAACGCCGCGACCACTAAATTCGTAGTACGGCTGTTCCACAAGCGAGCGGCACAGGTTCATGGCTTGGGAGCAGGTAAGTTGGCCCTCTGCGGTGCTGCGGTCGGATTGCTTGCAGTACTCGATCTGGTCGTTGCAGCCTCCTGGGATGTAGAACGCCTGCTTCATGAATGTACTGGAGGTGTTAGCACCGCATACGGTTAGACGTATATTGACCTACTAGATTGTGTCGTTGATTGCCTTGATGCCTGTTTTTGGTCAGAATTGTCTCACGGCCGAACATTTTCCATACCATAGGTGTTGTTCACAGCAAACTCGGGGTAGTACGGTGCCTGGACTGTATTTTGTTAGCTCTAGAATCGTTGTCATGTCACACACTTACTCTGTTCGTCGATAATGCCGTTTATGATGCCAAGAGTGTCCATGTGCAATTCCACGCCCTTGGTAGAGCCGTTTCGGATAGCCTCGTTCTGCTTGTAGAAGTAGTTGTAGAACCCTACAACAGTCAATACACTGCCAAGCGGTCTCTGAATAGATAATTACCCGGCCCGTAGTGTCCTCCGTAACTATCCAAGTCAGCGTGAGCCAGCGTGTCAGGAGCATCACCTACCTCTCGGTCCACAAATTGAAAGTCAGATTCTTGATGTCAGCGTCGAGCTGGGGGGAGAGCTCCAAGAACGCCTGCAGGATGTGCCAGGCCCCGACAGCTGCAGCTTCGGTGGTGTTGGCTTTGTCGGGATCAACGAGCGAGTATCTGCCGTCTGCGTCCACTTCAGTAGTCTCGTAGGAGAAGCCTACACCGACAGGCTGGCTCAGGTAGAGCATGTTGCTGTGCTCGTTCCAGGAGTACGGGTTCAGCTGCGTCTTGAGGTCCTCGGTAACGTTGCAGGGCCCATGTTCTTGGAAAAGGCCGATCAACGAGTCAGAGCCTGGTCCGCCGTTGAGCCATAGTGTGAGCGGCTTCTCTGAGGGATTCTCGCGGGCTTCAAAGAACCAGAAGAACATGTTTGTCTTTTCGTTCAGGCTGATGTAGCCGGCATAGTCGTCGACGCCCGGTGTGGTCTCGCAGACACCCTGCTTGCCAGGCTGCTTGTAGCGAATCTGTGCGCCCTGCGGCGAGGTGATGGTCTTGACGCCCGTAGCATTGGCGGGTACCTGACGCTCGACGAAAGTAGCACGAGCATTGCTGAGAGAGGCCGCCGCCAAGATGCTAGCAAGCAGTGTAAAGCGTGCCATTGCGAAGAACTCTTACAGCCGGGACTCTGGAGCTGGCGTTATTCATATATAGTCAATCCCCGGCTGCCCGAGCTGTATAATCCCGTGTCTTACAGTAATTAAGCTCAAAGGAGAAACGATTTTCGCGAGGATGATCGCCATTGGATAATGACTAAAGATGAAGTGAAGATCGCGGGACGGTACTATTGTTCTCTAAGTCTGCACGCATGGTCCACGATTATGTTTCGGCCAGCCAGGGGATCTAAAACACTGCAATTTCAATCCATGGTCATTGCTTCCGCTCCATTTCATCTCCAAACTGAGCAACCTTCGTGAACATCGTAACGCATCGTGACGAGCCGGCTAAGCTTGAAGCTACTTACCGGATCAGGAAGGTTGTATGTGTAGCAGCGAAATAAGACCCAATGCCAAGTGAAAATGAGCTTATCTCTGAAGCTTGAGTACGTCATGACCATGTTCGATATCCATACATCGCGGGAGATATTAATTAAGGTTCGGTAATTTCCAGTCCAGAAAGAGGGGAGCGGCTGCACCGGACGCTAGAGAAACACTAGCTTTTAGGAGAAGGTCGCAACGTCTTATCCATTCGTCTATCGTACCCGATTACTCCCACACGAACTTCCACTCAACCTTTTCATCTCTCGGTTCGAAGCTGACGTCGATGTCCTGGTCGGGCTTGGGCATTGCATTCCACATGTCCGCACCGCGCTTCGTTGGCTGCCTCCACTCTTTGACAGGCACGACATCGAATTTGAGCAGGACCATGACCGCCAGACTCAGTATAACATTAGTCGAAAAGTGCCGTCCGGGACACATTGTTACACCGGCGCCGAAAGGACGGAAAGATGATGTGCTCGAGACGTTCTTCCTCGAATCAGGAGAGAGAAATCGGGTATGGTCGAATGTGTCAGCGGAAGGGCCCCAGACGTCTTTGTTGTGGTGCACGCTTCTTCCCGGGATCATGACGATGCCGTTCTTCTTGAGGAGGTACCCGGCGAGGTTTGTGTCGTGCTGGACCTGCTTGATGTTGATGACGGTGCTGTGATAGCGGAGAGTCTCGTTCAGGACAGCTACAAGCGTGGGACAGCTATCTTTGACACGGCCTAAATTTACAACCCGGACGAGATCGCTATCGATGACGGATTCCAGCTCTTCGCGGACGCTTGCAGTTAATTCTTCGTCCGACAGAATGTGGTACATCAGCCAAAAGGACGTGATCGCGCCGCTGCTGAGCATTGCCAGGGACGTGGCCATTTCCATCTTAGCAGCCTCTTCCGTGGTCAGACCGTGGCTTTTGTTCAGCTCGTGCATCTCCGGAATCATGGGGAATGCCTGGAGATGGCCGCCTGTCTCGAAGTACTTCTTGAACGCACACACAATTTGGTCCCGCGCACGGAGAGACTTGCGCGCCGTCAGGGCCGGGAAAGGGCTGTATAGAAGGTGAGCGATGCCCGGAACGAAGTCTCTGTGATGTGTTAGTCGAGCTCTTGCCTGCAGTGCGTAACCTACCTCCAGCTGGCTTCAATCGATGGATCGTTGTAAGGATTCTCCGGACCGTAGATGGCGCCAGTCAATGCCAGCGTAAGCTCATGGCGAATCATCTCCTGCAGTCCGCCTTTTTTATTACTAAAACTATTCGGAACACTCGCCGTCAACCTGTCCACTGCAGCCTTGGTCGCGGCCGTGAGGGAAGGGCCTGACAGCAGGTATTTGTGCACGCTCATCGTAAAGCCGTTGCCCTTCAAACCGAACGCACGGCGAAGAGTCGTCTGGGATTCGGTGTTGAGCCCGCTGAAGAGCATGCCGAAATCGAGAAGGTTGGGTATGAACGTCTGGGCATTGGCTTTGCTTTGGATGGACTGAATCAGGCTTGGGGCGTAGACGACGTAGAGGCGTTGGAAGGGCATTCGCAGAGTCAGGACTGGCAGGCGGAACATGATGCTGTACAGGTTAGTCTTCCTCTTACACCGCTTGTAGAACTTACCCAAGGTTGGCCAGATAGTCGGCGCGTTGCCGTGCAATACCAATGGCCGCATCGAGGAATGGCACCTTGCTGTTTATAAGTCGGGGCTCTCGAACGCTCTGTGTAGTCTTTAAAAGTAATTGCAAGGCAGTGTAAATCACGACGACGACCGCAGCGACGAGGAGATGGGAAGACATCTTGCTGATACCACATCTTCAAAATATCTTGCATGCTTTATACCCACCATCCTTACCCACCATCCTCGCTACAGATCTTCCTCGGCGATGGAATATTACCAAGAGCATCACTTGAGTCTAATCATCACAAGTCACCAAGTCGTCGGTGAGGCCGCATGCAACATTCAGAGGTAGACGTTGATGTTTTAGTACCACAAATAGCATGAAAGCAAGGATACACCATGTCTAAATCTGATCGCTTGTGAATGTTATTGTAACCGACATCTACACGTCGCCGACCTCTCTCGGTGGTTGAGCATCCGGAGCCCGGGGGGTTGGTTTGGCGTTAGATTTGTGGCGCAGACAAAGGATGCCCAGTCGCTTAAAGAACGTGGAGGCAATACAGGAACACGTGCAGCACCCGACGACACGGATCATGCATTTCCATCTCTACATGTTCGTCGTCATTGTCTAGGCATCCAACACCTCCACCCTCTCCCGAATCGCTCCCATTTCCTGCACAAGCTCCCCATTCTCGCAGTCGAGCTGTTCGACCTCGGCTATGACACGTGTGAGAGCTCCATGTAGCTGGTCGCGCTGCTCATTCACCGCCGTGACCAAGCGCTCCTGGCTCACACTCTTGCTTACCAACGCGGTTAACCCACTGAGGACCCCTGGCATCGCGCTCGCGACAAAGCGCCTGGTGCGGTCGATGTTGACCACGTGGTTGCCGTCGCTCGACATCCTATGTGCGATGAGGGGCTCCGACTGGGACTCGAACTGCTTGTGGAGCTCCGCCAGTCCCATGTCTCGGCACCTTACGCCTCCTGTTTGCGCTTTTACTCAAATCACGTGTTTCCAGTAGCAAACATACCGCAGCGGCAGTTGCAGCGTTAGATTGAGCTATCCGTGCCTCTTGGTTGAAATGCCGACGCCCTGTCGTTACCGCCAGAGTACGCCGTCGACGTCGACGGCAGCGAGGAAGTGGTGCCTCTGGGTTGAAGTGCTGACGCCCTGTCGGTACCGCTCGGGTACGCCGTCGTTGACAGCGAAGGGGTTGTGCCTCTAGGCCGATGCGCGGATGTCCTGTTGACGCCGCTCAGGTATGCCGACGAGGCCCGGTTGATACCCGAGTATGTACCACCATGAATTGCTTGCGCAGTCCACGTCTTCGATTGTGTATGAGTGACATGGTGTAGTGCTGTGGCACGGGGAGCCGCAACCTCTGTGGTCTTGGTAGCGTCGGTAGCTTCAGTGTTATTGGTGGCGGTCGTCTGAAGAGGTCTCTCTAGCTTGAAATGTCGACCACTGCCGTTGTCGTACATATCCAGTGCCAGCAGGAACGACAGATCGCTAGCAATCGTGCTACTGTTAGTCTCTTTGCCATACTGCGATGGGAAAGCGTATCCGACGCCGGTGAGTTGCGTCCTGAAATGCTTGGAGGCTTCGCGTGCAGTTGGGTATGACGTGGACAGACAGACGATTCTCCGCATACGCCCTAAGTGATAGTTGCGTTGTTCCTCTTCGCCATTGTCAGTACATGCCAGGTGAGAGAGGAACGAGAACGTACGATCTGTCATGCTCATGGCGTTCTGCTACGAGTCAAAGCAGGTAGATTACACCAAGTGGAGTGAGATGGTGGAGTGAGATGGTGGAGTGAGATGGTGGAGTGAGATGGCGGAGAACGAGACGACCGGTGAGTTGAGAAGGAAGCAAAACGCTTCGACTCAAGAGGAAGGACGGATGCGTTGGGGGGAGGGGAGGAGAACAGACGAGGCCAGTGAGTCGAGAAGGAAGTGCGGGGCCGGTGGTTCGAGAAAGAGGCATGACGTGTTGGCCATTGACCGTTCCTTCCGTGTTGTGGTGATTGTAAACAACACGCCGGTAGACGCCCAGCCAAAGCAAATGACTGGATTCATAGACTATGGACCGTGACACGCTAGTTCCTCCATTGACTTGTGGCTGATCTAAACAGATGGAACACTTCAATCATAGCCAACGTGTCGTTGTCAGGGTCATGCATCTGTAGGTCGCGCTGGTCTAGGAACATGGACCGAAAGACGAAACCAAGGCGTTTGTTTTGAAGATCGGTACTGTTGTACACGAGCATAGCCAGATTGAAGGGCTGAACACGCTCTCCGGGGTCGCAAATACAGGCACGCAACTCCTCACTTAGCGTCGTGTCAAAGACATGACTGTGGCCCATCAGTGCCCGGCAAAGCACGTCTGTGTCGACTGCAGACCACCAGGAGACGAGCCTGTGGGTCTCGGTTGTGAAGCCAGCTTCCCTCATGTGCTTGCCAACCGCAGCCAATGACATGCCAGAAGATGTGTTTGTATTGCGATTTAATATCATGAAATAGGCCTTGCGCATCCAGTGAGTCGTGTGGCCAAGCTGGTGACGTACGATCTTGTCGTCGAGATCGTCCAAGTCAATGCCGCCGTAGTCCACAGCTGTTGAGAGTATGATTGCTTTGGTGTGCAGATCGCGAATGATTGGACGCTGTTTCACCGAAAGGTAGTCGATGTCGTGGTATTCTCCCGAGAATCCGACTCAGAATCTGAATCATCTGCGTCCCCAACGGCTTCGTCTTTTGAACAACCAGCTTCTCCACAACCTTCGTCTCCTTCTTGCACCTTCAGAGTTGTTTTCGCACACAGAGTTAGTAGGGCAGCTTCAATCAGGGATCGTCCTTGGATGGATAATTCTTCGTGTTGTTACTCTCGGTCAGTCGATACATGCATGAGCACAATTCGAATGTGATGATAGCATTGGGGTATACATTACTATGTTGCGTTCTGCGTTTGAACCCGTGATACGAGACCTTACAGACCAGCTTCGACCTCACCAAAGGCTCCGATGTCGATAACTGTTTTGACCTTACGGACCAGCTTCGACATCACCACCAGCTTCCACCTACGGACCTTCTCCGTGAGACTCTGCGTGTAATGGCAGCAACCATTCTATCGGCCGTGTCCTTAGCCTGGTTCAGCAACTTGCACGTTCGTGCCCTGGGCACCTTGGGCTTGGTACCCACCCAGTACTCCCTGTCTTCTGGCTTTGCAGATCCGCGGCACGTCAGTATCAGGGGGATGAAGCCGATGTACCACTTGCCATCTGGGTCTCGGTACAGCTTGCAGCAGGGGTGGTTGGCCTGTTGGACGACACAGATGTAGCACGCGTGGTTGGGGCCTGACGGGAAATTGCGGTGGAAGCAGGCGGTGTTCTGGACGTTGATGATTCGACATGTTAGACACTGCGGCTCGTGTTCTGCGCGGATATCCCTCTCCCTGCATGACCGCAGCCAGGCTTGGAGGCGTTCTTCCCTGCCGTCGTGCAGCCTCTTGACCACTTCCATGATGGCGTCGTGGGCTTTTCCGCTCGATACGAAGTCGTCCAGTGGGACAAAGCCTGACACGCTCTCGTCAAATGCGCGGATATCGTGCACCCCGTTCTGGTACACGTCTCCGCCCAGCGCATCCAGCTCAGCGAGACGCGAAAGTTCGCCAGGCATATACCGCTTCTTGCTTGGCTCATTCCAGATCTTGGACTTCTGCGAACGTCGGCGCTTCTCGATCTCCTCGCGCTCCTCTGGGAACTGGCCGCGTTCCGTCGAGGGTTGGAAGCTGATGCCCGACGTGCGGTCGTCGACGTTCGGCTGGGCAGCGACTGGAGTCTTGTTCTTTGCAGCCTGCAGCTTCTCGCGCATGGTGGCCATGGACTTGGCAATCCCTTCCCTAGCTTTGACCAGCCTGGCGTCTCGGAGTGCTTTCTCCTTTGCGCGTTCTGCTTCCCCTTTGGCGACTTCTGCAAGGAGCACTTCTCCCTCACGCAACTTCTCTTCTCCCTCGCGCAACTGCTCGTCAATGCTTTCGATGAGCTTGGTGATACGGCCGCGTTCGACGTGGGGATGGTAGCTGGAAGAGTTGTAGTAGTCAGCTGCGTAGGTGTGGGCTTTCTCCATAGGCAGGGCGTCGCAGAGTTTCTTTGGCTTGCCATAGGGCCATGCGCGGGCCATGCTGATGGTGTTAGCAGACTCGCAGCTGGGAAGAGATGGTTACCTACTCCTTGGCCGGGGGTGGGGAGCTTGACATGCTGGTCTGGTCAGTGAAAAACAACATTAGGAAGCGCATCAACTTACTCTGCGGGTTGAACTTGTGTGACCGTTGTGGAAAAGGCTGGACGGTGGACTGGCGGGCAGATATATTGTTGATACCCCGCTAGTCTTTCACCGTTGACCGCTAGGCAGACGAGGGCCTTTCACTTCGCCCAGATGCCTTCACTTCGTGCAAAGCCAGATATCGGTACTCGGACGAAAAGCAAACTGGACAGAGTGAGATATGTAGCAATTCGTCGCCACCGCCTTTCGTCGCCGTTCATTAACTCCAATTACCATTAGCACTACTCCTTGCACCGCGGTTCGGTCCCTCAAAAATGCCCTGGGTATCTCTTCCAATGCGCCATGACCGTCTGTACGCACCCCATCAAGCCGTGCTATGTATACCGTTGAATGGCTGCTGCTCCTTTGTGAATGTCCTGCAGCTCCTTCTGTTCAATCCCCGCCCACGGTCTCGGTGCACTCCCACATGCGGCGACACAGCTCCTGCGCCTCGCCCTCGTCCACCTCCTCCGCCCGGGCCTTGCGCATGACACCCATCTGCTGCAGCCGGGTGATGCTGTCGGCGAGGGGGTTGCGGTAGCGCTGGACGACGCTGTACTCGATGGCGACCTGGTTGAACTGCTGCTGCAGGCGCGGGTCGAGACGGCCCTCGGACGCGCCGTACGCCAGGCCGATGTTGTGGAACGAGGGCCCGCCGGAGCGCAGGATGGCGGGGACGGGGGCGTGGGGCTCAATGGCCGAGGCGGCGCGCTGGAGCAGCAGCTTGTTCTGGGTGCGGTTGTTGATGGGCGGGAACAGGTTGGGGGTGGTGGCGCCGGACTTGACCGACTGCGGGCGCGTGGGGGTTTCGTCGTCGTCGTGCAGGTCGTGCGTCGACTTTGTGCGGCGCGCCGACATGTAGTGGCCGTCGTGCGGGGTGCCTGCGGAGCCGTCGCCGTCCATGAAGCGCGAGACGAGGTCGCGGCCGGGCGTGTCGACGAGGGTGCTGCCGACGCTGGTGCTGAGGTGGTGGCCGCGGGAGGCGACGGTGGCCGAGACGGACGAGGCCTGGGGGGCGGCCGTGTGCGAGGCGCTGCGCTGGAGCAGGCGTGACGTGATGAGG
>JAPEUW010000433.1:0-23108 GCA_027946445.1 Ascochyta clinopodiicola
GAACAACTCCTCCCCTCGCCCCCCTCCTCAACCGAGCTCACCCCTCCAGACCCCAATCTCCTCAAGCAAGAGATAGAAGGGTTGAATGCCGCAATCTGGCGATTGAAGCACCAAACTCGCCACGTGCTGCGGGCGCAGAGGGACTTCTTTGCGGCGCGAGGGAGCGATGGGGAGGTGCCTGCTCCAGCACCAAGTGTACCGGAGGGCTTCAAGGAGAGCAGATGTCAGGCTGATCGATTGAAGATGCTTCCGCGTCTGGCCCCGCCTGAGAGGTTAGTTTTCGGCGCTGCGGAGTTTGTTGAGATTGCGGATGAAGAAGATGCCGCACCGGCTTTGGATGCAGGTGCAGGGGAGGAAGCAGATTATTTTGCTTTTAGCGGCGACGCGCCGTATTCTGAGATGTGGTGGAGGATGGAGATGGGGGATGAGCCGTTTCCGGATCCGTTTCCGCTGGAGCCGTTGGAGACTCTGCCGCTGGAGTCGTTGGATGGTTGATGTCAACGTTGACATCAACATCGTGCATCATATACCCACATTTTTCATTTTCTGGGGCGTAGGAGCGATATCGTTTCGCTGTATTTGGTACTTCGGGGTCTGAGAGCTCGGGGAAGGAGACGTGGCAAGGCTTCGTGGGTGGGCTGTCGGTTATCTCTGTGCGGGGTTTCTTATTCTATATTCGTGCACAAGATAAATTAGGAGGTAAAAAGTCTTTTAAAAAGGTTATGGGTTCGAGGTGATGGAGTGCTGGAATGTCCAGTGGTAGTTGAAATACAATATACACCCAAGCGGATTCCACGCTTTCATTACGCAAGTGTACAGCACATGATCTTCAGTTGCAACCTTGGATAAGCCCTGAATAAGTCCTGTTATCATTCTCTATCTTAGGTATATCCAAAGCGCACAACGCCGCCCTATAGCGGGTACCAAAGCCCTCTGCTGAGCTTAATCCTACATGAACGCACCGCCTCTTTCCCCACTGTCTCCATCTCCTCTCTTCTCACATGAACATCATCCTCGCAGGATCGGTCTTCTCGTCATTCCCCTTGTTCGGCCCCACAGGGCTGGTTGCAGCAAAGAAGAGGACCTTGATAGCAATGGCAAAGCCAGCGTGCAGCGCCAGCACGACAACAAGCAGGATCTTGGACGTCTTCGATTCGGTAGTGCTGAGGACGGGGTATAGGTTGCGCAGCAGGAAGGTTGCGGAGAAGGCGAGGCCGAGGGCGACAAAGGTGTAGTTGAGGACTGCCTTGTTAGTACGTGCATCTACAGGGGAGAGCAAAGGATGAATCATCTGGTGACTTACTGCTAATCGGACTCCAGCTCACCAGCGCAACGACAATCCATACCAGATTTGCATAGCCGTACAGACATGCGCACTCGAGCAGATTCGCACTCTCGCTTCCGTACCACTTCAGCACGCCCCAGAGCCCCACGGGCACCAGCCCCGTGTAGCCATAGACCAGCCCCGCCGCACCGCTCAGGAGCTTGAAGTCATATGCAAAGTGCTCCTTGCCCTGGTGCGCAAGGTATTGGTTGATGGTGCCGGTCAGGAAGAGAATCACAACGACCGTCGTCGCGATCCACACAGGGCCGTACAGATCCGGGTTGCCCTCGAGCACGTCGAGGAAATTGGCGCGCGGGTAGATGGTGGCGGTGCAGCGGCGTAGGACCTCTGCTGTGTCGACGTCGAAGGCTTGCGCGTAGAAGGACAGGGTCCAGAGCAGGCGTTTGCGCGAGCCGGTCGAGGACGAGGTTGCGGGCTGCGGGAGAAACGAGGACGAGTCGGGTTGAATCTTTGCGCCGCGCGTCGAGGGCGCGTTCTCGAAGTCTGTATGTCCGTATGAGCATCAGTTGCGCCTACTCGGTGGGGTCGAAACTTACTCGAGCTGTGGAATTCAAGGTCCTCCTGCAGGTCGGTATGGCCTAGGTCGCCCTGTTTTGTGTAAGGTACTGCTGTGTAGGTGTATTGAATGCAGAGAGGGGAGGCGGTACCTCTTGGTCCACGTCGACGACGACATCGTAGCCTCTGTTTGCCATGGTGGATGTGCTTGCAGCTCGACTTGTGGTGAGCTTGCTGGAGCTCAGCGGCCACTCTGGCTTGACGTACGTCGCGTCGCGTTTCAAGGGTCCAACCGCTATCACCGTTGATTGGCTGCAGAGCAGCATGTGCTTTTCGACGGCCAACGTCTCCCTTGTACCCCAGACTGATCATTATAAAAAGAGCTGTACCGGGTATCTACAAGTAACGAACTACTCGACAGTTGTCTAGCATCAAGTATTACGAAGAGATAGCCAAGCACATGCATGTCAAATGCTTTCTTCATCAGAGCACGATATTGACATTCATAAGTAATCGAAACAATCTACCGATCCACAGATCTACTTGAACCATCTAGACAGTAGGTACCATTCCTCGACTCCATCTACGGCGCAGGCTCGTCCTTGGGAATGAGCGGCTCAACGTTCCAGATGCTCTCCGCGTACTCATCAATACACCTGTCGCTGGTGAAGAAGCCCATACGTGCAACTGTCAAGATCGTCTTCGTTGTCCATTCCTCTGTATTCTTGTAGCTCTCGTCGATGGACTCTTGCGTTTTGATGTACGAGTCGAAGTCGTCAGACACAAGGTAGTAGTCGCCGTGCTCGACAATGCCGTTCAGCAGAGCAGAAAAGCCCTCAGCGTCGCCAAACGTGCCTTTGCGGATGGAGTCGAAGACCTTGGCCAGCTGCGGCTCGAGCTCGTAGTGCTTGTACAGATGCGCGTGGCGGAGATCCTCGACGTCCTCGGACAAGTTACCGAAAAGGAAGATGTTCTCCTCGCCAATCTCGCGGGTGATCTCGATGTTAGCACCGTCACAGGTGCCGATGATAAGACCACCGTTGAGGCAGAACTTCATGTTACTTGTGCCACTGGCCTCAGTGCCGGCAGTAGAGATGTGCTCGCTAATATCGCTGGCAGGGGTGATGATCTCGGCTTTGCTGACGTTGTAGTCTTCCAAGAAGATGACCTTGAGCAGGTCGCCAACGTCCTTGTCGTTGTTGACAACATCTCCGACCTTGTTGATGAGATGAATGACCGTCTTCGCCATCCAGTATCCGGGTGCAGCTTTGCCACCGAATATAGACACACGAGGAACGAGCCCCTTCTTCTCTTCAGGTGACATGGCCTTGATCTGGAGGTAGCGGTGGATGACACCAAAAATGTTCAGCTGCTGGCGCTTGTATTCGTGAATGCGCTTGACCTGGACATCAAAGAGAGCTGCTGGGTTGACCTTGACACCGTTGTGCTCCTGGATATGCTGAGCGAGTCGAACTTTGTTCCCATACTTTATTTCGCGGAACTCCTTCCTGAACTCTTTGTCGTCAACGAACGCTTCGAGCTTGTGCAGAAGAGTCAGGTCCTTCAAAAACTCGTGGCCGCCAAGTTTCGAAGCAATGAGTTCCGAAAGTCTGGGATTGGCCTGGTGCAGCCACCTGCGTGGTGTGATACCGTTGGTAACATTGGTGAACTTGTCAGGTCCGTAGATCTTGACAAAGTCCTTGAAGATGGTGGTCTTGATCAGATCGGAGTGTAGCTCAGCTACACCGTTGACTTTGTGGGAACCAATCAAAGCCAAGTACGCCATTCGGACCATCTTGGGTTGCGATTCCTCGATGATCGACACTCGTCCGAGCATCTCGCGGTCGTTGGGAAAGTTGCGTTCAACAAATTGGAGGAAGTTCAAGTTGATATCGTAGATGATCGTGGAGGCAGTCAGCAAAATGATGTCAGCCTGAAGCGGTTCGAACTTACCTGGAGGTGGCGGGGAAGGAGGTGCTGCATCAGAGGAACAGACCACTTCTCGAGCGCTTCAGGGAGGACTGTGTGGTTAGTGTAGCCGAAAGTCTTCTGCACAACTGTAACTGTCAGCACTCACACAAGATCTGGATAGCTCCCGGCGACTTACTGTTCCACGCATCATCCCAGTCCAGACCCTCGATATCGATCAATATCCTCAGAAGTTCGGGAATAGCCAGAGTCGGGTGAGTGTCATTAAGTTGGATAGCGACCTGGTTAGGGAACTCGTTCCACGCGCGCTTGCTCTTCTTGAAGCGGCGAACGATATCGTAGAGCGACGCGGCGCACCAGAAGTATTGCTGCTTAAGACGAAGCTCCTTTCCGCGCTCGAGGTTGTCGTTGGGGTACAGGACAGCAGAGATGGTCTCGGCGCGCTGCTGATCTGCCACTGAGCTCTCATACTCGCCGGAGTTGAACTTCTGGAAGTCGAACTCCCCGCTGGCAGCTTTGCTGCCCCAGAGACGGAGGTTGTTGCAGGTACCGGTTTTGTAGCCAGGAACCGGGACATCGTAGGCCACAGCCTGTACAATCTCGCCGCCCTCCCAGGAACACTGCTGCTTGCCCTCGTCATCTTGCCAGCGATTTACGTGACCGTAGAACTGTATGTCAACTGTGATGTCGTGCCTCTGGAACTCCCACGGGTTGAAGTCGAGCCAGTAGTCGGGGACTTCGACCTGGTACCCGTCGACAATCTCCTGTTTGAAGATACCGTATCTGTATCGCAGACCGTAGCCCCAAGCTGGGTAGTTCAAAGATGCCATGGAATCGAGGAAGCAGGCGGCAAGGCGTCCGAGACCACCGTTACCAAGAGCAGCATCATGCTCTTGAGAAACAACATCCTCCATACGGAAACCAAGGTCGGATAGACCCTCTGCAAAGGCGTTAGCGTAGCCAATGGCTGGATTTCAGAGGATGAAACTTACTCGTAGCGATGTCCTTCTGCTCAACGTTGAGCATGGCATTGTCCAGAGCTCGTCCCATCAGGAACTCCAGAGACAGATCTGTACGCGTCAGCTACCCATATGTGAATTGCTTTTCAAGCCATCTTACAGTATACGCGCTTCTGGTCAGCAAACGTCTGACTCTGTTGTGTTTTGTTCCAATCCAGAACCAGACGATCCCTGAACGCCAGGGCGGTTCCAGCGTACGCAGCCGATTCATCGCAATTGAACAGCGAGCGAGCGAGGGTGGTCTCGATGTGACGGACTGTCTCTTTGTTGAATTCATCTGACGTTGAGAAAGGCTTAGGCATCTGTTGTCTTGTCAGCACCCCACATTTGCTGGGAAGCTACCCCGCAATCACGGTACTCCAAGGACCGATTGACTTACGAACTTCCTCCAAGCCTCACGCTGGGGCTCTGGGATACTGTTCTCAACAGCCTTGATCTCGCTAGGACCGAAACCGGTCACGGTCCTCTTGTGCTTGGGGCGAGTGAAGTTCGCAGGCCCAACGGGGCCCTGCAGATCAGCAAGTGGAGCGCTTGTCGAGGGACGGCGCTCCCGGGGCGACGACGAGGAAGCAGCAGTCGCCATCTTTAGGATGTCAATTGCAGAGAAAGGCGAGTTGCTAAGTGAATGTCGGTGTCGCACAGGAGATGGAGGGGTTGAGGGACGAATCGTGAGGAGAGGTAAAGAGAAGAGGGGGGAGAGAAGTATATTTGGGTAAGCGCCGGTAGTTCAGGGAAGGATAACCAAGCCCGTTTATCTGCGCGGTGGTGTGAGTGTTTACAGCCAGGGTAGAGTATGGCAACGGGTGTTTACGCCGCAGGAACGAGAGCTTCAGGCAGGCAAGGAGCAGGAGCGAAAAGCGATCACAGATCAATTAACATCAGGAGACAACGACGACTGTAATCGAACATGGGGAAGGGATCGAGCTTACAGCAGCTAGCAGCACTGTTGAGCTGCGCGACAGATGCAGCTTGATGCACGGTTGGGCGACTTGAACTAATGTGGGGTAGCAGGCACGACCCAGATCTCTCACCAACCAGAATTCCGACCGTGAAGCCTCTGGGTGTCTGGCTAACTCAACTGAGAGCACATTCAATGCGCTTGCGGCATCCTGGAGGGGACAATCGCGCGCTAGAGGGGGTTGTCGCGTCGAGGCGTGACTTTAACGTTGCCGGATGTTGGTGGTGTGATAGAGGGGAAACGTGACGTCTGCGAACGCTGAACGCGGAGGAAAGCTCGGGTGCGGCTCCGAACGGGAACAGCACGAGAGTCGTTGAACAGATTCAGGTGTCTGATGTCAGCCTCAAAAATACTATCAAGTCGTGGAAAAGCTGTGCACCATCTGAGAGTCGCTGACGAGTTTTGCATTCACGCTTCTACACTAACACCAGCTGCAACCAACTACGCAAAGCTATAATCTTTTATAAATATGTATATATATTTCTTAGATACCTCCTAGCGGTTTTCCAAAGTTTTAAAGTTATACTTTAGAAGTTGGGTATACAGCGTCTATCAGGAGAGTTGTGTAGTGCACAGAGGTGGGTCATTCGCGGCTCTCAGATGGTGTAGTGTACGTATTAACGTTCCTGGAATAGATTGTGATATAGATACAGTTGTGTGATGATGCACGCTACAAGAATGCTAGATGGTGCCATAACAACAGCTACCATGTGTACAGGGTATCGTGCGGACAAGACAAGGTGAAGCCGCTGGGTTTGATTTTCCATGCGACAAATACGCCCATAAACTCCTTGATGTTGATGCTACCGAAACGCTCGATGGCTGGAAATGCTGCAATAATGTGGGTATCGTAAGCGCAACAAGGGGAAGCGAAGCCAATGCTGAAATGCGAGGAAAAGCGCTGCAAACAGGAAAGACACGATTTATGCGGCTCAAGGACTGGGTTCTGGTGTTTGAACACCGTTCTTCCACATGGATGTGCCTGACAAGTCGATGGAAAAGTTTCGACGACGACCGATCTTTGCAACAGTATTGTTCTCGTTCATGGGAGCTGCTGCCATGGGCAACGTCTCAGCACGCTGCATATCTTGCAGCATGCTGTCCATCATGCCTTCAGTAACGCGGCAAAGACGGTAGTCCATATCCTGGAGAATCGATCGCTTGGTGGCCTCAAGTTCCTGAATGGTAAATTGACCACGGCTCATGCCTACTGCCCAATAGTGGGCAGAGCGACGGGTGTCGCTGAAGAAACCGTGCGCAAGAGACAAGGCAGCGAGAACAAGGACGTCTGGGCTGACGGAGGCATGATGACATGTGTCGGTCTGCATGAAAAACTTGAGGTCCCTGGCGAAGTCGGACGGCAACAGGGTCTCACGCCACGTAGCAACGAAGCGGTCCGACAGGCCATCAAGGATGCAGGCGGCAAACGCGACAACCTCGTCTGGTAGGCATGATCTTTCCAGAAAGCTGCGGATGCTGGACACAGAAGGCCGGGTGGTGGAGACGTTCAACGGGACAAGGTTGGCAAGATGGGTAGCGTGTGCTAAAGATAGTAGTTAGCAAACGTGCCCAATAATGAGTGTGGCGAGTAGGGCAAGCATTGACGAGAGAAATCATCGATCGACAGGAACACTGTGGAATGTGGGTTCGAGCAGAAAAGGAGATTGGACTGTTATGACGTCGCGCGAGTCGGTTCGTGCTAGTATGCAGGGGAACGTCGCTCAGCCGAGCGAGTCCCACATGTCCAAGACCAACAACAAACTTGACTCTGAGAGGGAATACTGCACGTGCAAATGTGCGGCGTTGGATGGGAAACTGACCTTGTAGTTCAGGAGCAAAGTCTTGCACCTGTGATAATTGCGGTGTGTGCTTCTCGGCTGTGTGCTCCTTTGCGGGTGGAGGGGTAGGCAAGTTGGACAGTGAACCGCAAGTTGCAAAATACAAATCCAGTTCCTCGTCGGTCATATCGCTGTTAACTGAGAACGCTGGCGAAAGTTCCATATTGAAGCTCGATCTTGGTGTCTGACTTTTGGTTCGGGGTTGTAGCAATATCAGATGCGATTCAGGTCGTGTTATATGGCGGTGGTCGCAGTGTTGCTCGAATGATCATTCCAGTGTTTCGGTTTGTTGAATTGCAGAGCGAAGAATCGAAACGTCGTGGTAGCTTGAGAGGAGTCGGCGAAGGGAGAAGAACAAAAAGCCTGACAACGAGGGCATCCGTGGCGCTATATACTATTCTCCCAAAAAGACGACAGTGTTCGAAACGGTGAAGCGGCTGACGGTGCTCGCTAGCTCCGTGCAGCTCCTTGACCCGTAGCGGTCTCCCTGCCGCAACACCAAGCCCTGCCTGAACACCTAGCGCGCTAGCCAGTGCGCTGAGTGCAGTAGGGGGTATGCAAGCGAAAATTGAATCTTCGGGCAGTAGCCGCACCGTCAGACGCACTGTACGGCAATTGTGGATGCTGCCCAGGTGTTCGAGTGTGCAAGGTCGGCAAAGTCCGTCCAGTGAAAGATGGTGGACGACCTAATCAACTCGTGCCTTCCTCTCCTGGCAGCCACAGAAGCAGCACCCCGCACAGGAATGCTCTCGCCATGGCGCGATCTCCTACACAACGACGCAATCGCACTTAATTTCGCCTGATAGTTCTCCAGATCTGCATTCCAACCTACGGGCGTATGGCATATCGGTACCTACAAGGTTTGATTAATTCGCATGCAAAATTTCGCCTAAGGCCGCCCGTCCCGTACAGTGTCCGTCGGTGGCTGAAGGGTCCTGGAGACTTTGACGCCAAAGTCCGCCAACACGCATACTCACCACTTGTACTACATCCACTGGAAAGACGGATGAGGAATGTTTCACATCACGAAGCGGTCCTTCTGCGTCTCCGTCAGTACCATCACGCCACCGACGCACCCTCCACCCAAGCAACGAGCAAGCAGCTCCGAGTCTCCAACGCACACCGCCAATTGGTCTTAAGATAATCTGCCTCCGCGCGGCGGCGCAGCGGCGTATTTGAGTCGCGGAAGGACACCTTATACGAGAGCTCGGGCGTATTGTACATTTGTATGCTCCTCTTTTGACAAGCACACACCTTTCTACCAAGCCGCCAAAGGCTACGCACCCGCCTGCTAAACTTCAAGTTGATGACATCCACACGCACGTGCCCACGCCATACCGTAAAGGCAACATGGACATGATCTATCCGGGCATGCCGACTCATGAAAGGCACTTGAGAATTTCCGTGAGGGGATCGTGCTTCGCTTCAATGTTCCGAGATCCTGCACATGCATGTGGGATGTGCTGGCCCATACAATATTGACAGACCCATCGCGCTAGCAACAAGCCAGCAACAGAAGACACAGCAACGGGACTACAGCCGTGGATGCGAAGTCGCTTGCGGGTGCGTGCTGACAGGGGCGCTTCTATAAACGCACTGTGGACCCACGAGTGGCAGATGCCGTGCGAGCGTGTGTTGATGAACAGGCAAGCACTGGACCTGTCCATGTCTTCGGAAAGCAGTAACCTGCACCATGTATTGACAGCCTTGTCAGCCACTTCTCGACATGGTCAAGTGAAGCGAATACACACACACATGCTGCAAGCATCACCACGCACGTCAAGAAACGATACTCTTCACTCCAATCGTCCCACCCACATTCCCACATCTCAAACTGTATGGAGACACGCAACAATGCAGCCTTGGTTAGCACCTCGATTCCACCCACAGTACATACCAAAAGGCCACATATCTAGAATACCCATCATCCCCAAACACCGTGATACCAACAGAAAAAAACAACGAACAAACCATCAATGTCCAGCGAGAAGTAGCAGAAGAAAAGACAAGCACGTTTCCATGCATCCCATGTTGTCGAGCAAGGCACCTTCCGTCCGCAAGAGCGTGCCACAAGCGCCTCCTACATCATCACGCTGTAGAGTACCTGTCAGAATTTCGGCTTGGCTGCGTTCGTTCCAGTCCTGTTCAGTTCCATTCGATTCCATTCACTCGGCTTCATGCTTGACTCGACTTGACTCGCTGCGAAGCTATGGATCGAGCGAGCGTGTTGGGGGCGTTTGTGTTGTTTGTGCGAGCTAAGCAGGCAAGCGAAATGTTCAACACCGCGGCACTTGAGTGAACATGATTGGTAGCGCGCACCGCCAATCGTACTATGTACAGTGCTATGTGGCTCGGAATACCAGCAAGTCGTGGTTTTGGTTTCCCAGTGAGCACTATTGTATGTGGTGAAACGGACGTATGGGACAGCAGTGTATGTTAGGTTAGGAGGGGAGCTGAGAGTCAGTTTCAGCTTGCACCAGCTCTTCCACATACCACATGCCTTGCATGAGCTGGCGAACATGTGGTACGTGAGTGCGGCTGAAGATACACGTGCAAGGCGTGGATCACCGGGAGACGATGGTGAAAAAGTAACATATTCAATTGCCATCATAACCACCCTACAACTGCGGGAACGCTCAGAGGTATATCCCGGTCGCACACGCAAGATAATGCGGACCGATCCGACTTCAGCCTACCATACTTTTGGAGGCGCAAAACCCCGTCCTTTCAATATATCCTTATCGATGACAAACTCGTTCCTCGTCCATTCCAACTCTCAATATCTCTATTTTGTCGCGACCGTATTGCATCATACGTCATAGCTTGTCATACCTCGGACCTCCAATGAGCGCATATCGCCGCTATTGGAAGGCAGGTCCTTGTCGCACGCTGTTCAAAGCGCTTACTGGGCCTTCTTGGGGGCAGCGCCGGGTTGGCCACCGACGTACTTGCGGATGTCGGTAGCATCAGCAGCCTGGCGGGCAATGTTCTTGAAGGTTCCCCAGCCCTGACGAGCCGCAGGAGGAGTGCTCTGGTTGGCAAGCTGAGCGTCGATGCGAGCGGTGACCTGGTTAATAGCATCCTGGACGAAGCTGCTCTGTGCGTAGCGGGCACGGAAGAAGACAGTGTAGACAGCGAGCAGAATCCACGAACCCTTCTGGAAGAGGAGAGCAGAGCCAATCACACGGAACCAGAGGGCGATCTCAAGGAGAGCGACCAGGGTCATGCTGGCGTCGTAGTACTCCTTGACGAACTTGCCAATGGTCTCGGCGAAAGCCGAGGCCTGGGGCTTAGCGCCAGGTGCCGAAGCAGCAGCAGGCTGGGGGCTGATGGTGGGGATCAGGTTGGAGCGCACGTAGGTCGCAACGTGGAAGATGGAGTAGACGGTGAAGGGCAGCACGGCCAGGGGGACCTGGCGCATGAAGAGCCAGACAAGTGCCATGACTATATTGCTGTCAGCTTGTGCAGCAGAGATAAGAGGAGCTGCAAACACGTACTCAGGTACTGGACGTTCTCGTCCGTAGCCAGGGCCATGACACCGCCCTGCTTACCGGCCCTCATGCGGGCGCGGTATGCCTTGTAGACAACAATGCCATATGTGACGCAGGCAGAGACAAAGGCCGTGCGGTACGAGAAGGCAGCCCACTTGGAGTTGTAGTTGAAGGTGATGTAGGACAGTCCGTATCTCAGGGACGCCAGCAGCAGAGTAACGTGGCCGGCAAACCAGGCAAACTGCAGAGTCTGCGCGAGCGCAGCGAGGCGCTGGCCCAGAGGGAGGTTGGAAGGCGGAGGAGGGGCCATGGTGAGATTTCGACTGTGTCGTGTGGGCTACGTAATGTGCAGCTTGTCAGGTCAGCAGAGCTCTCGATAAATGATTGCTGAATCCAATGCGCGAGACGAATAGTACGCAAGCAGGTACAGAACAGTTGGATGTCGTGCGGAGGGTCAAGGTGCAATCTGGCAAGAAGCGGAGGCTGGCGTTGTTTGTTCGGCGCTCGGGACCCGCTGCTGATTATGACGCTCCCTGTGCGTTACCCAATGAATGCGACTTACCGAAGAGGAGAAAGAACCCGATTGAGGTTTAACAGTCGAATGAGGCAAGAAATATGCGGACGAGGATGTTGAGTGAAGAGGAACGGGAGATCAACTTTTGTAGCTTCAAGGAATGGGCACGCAAACCAGGTCGTGGGCAGTTGGGTGATGACGAAATGCCTCCGCGCTGCCACTTCCAGTCCTGGCTGGCGCGCACAAGCCTGATAGCGCCCTCGACTAGTCCCGCACCCTGACGATCGTTGCAGGTGCTGCGCAGGGCATTCATGTGAAGCTTGGAAGCAGACTGTCAATTTTCGCAACTAGTGGGCACTGCAGACTTTTGGGTATATCATGGACCAAATCACTACCCACAAAGGAGATTCGCTGCTACGATAGGTTGTAGAATACATGAAAAGAAGTATCCTGTCATTCCCCCACTTCGCCCGAGAACAACTGCCCCCATGTACTAAATAATAAAGAAGTCGAAGGAAACGCAAGGGAATCAGAAGGAGCGCAATGATGTTGGTATCAATCAACAGCCGGCAGATCTGGACCAAGAGATGACACCGCTGCCCTCTACTCACCAGAACCGCGCCGCCGTGTATTAGTCGTCTGTCGATAACACCCAGTGGTATCGTCAAGCGGCATCATATTAAACAAGTCTGTAAGAGGGAGGAGAGAAAGAAGTGGAGGCTGTAAGCCGGGCAACATGGCCAGACGAACAGACAGTGCAGCCCCAGCTTAACGGAGGGAGAAGCCCTTCCTCTTGCCCTTCTCTTCCAGCGGCCGTCCAGATTCGATGCGTGCCTTCTTCTCCTCGAGCTCTCCTCGTTGTCGGTCGAGCTGGTCTTTCATCTCCTTGTGACGGGCGTACAGCTCCTCTTCGCTCTGTCGCAGCTTGCTTTCCTTCTCGTTGACCTTCTGCTGGAAGACCATCTTCATCTCCATCTCCATCTTCTGGAGCTTCTGCTCGTGCAACGAGCGCTCCTCCTCCTGCTTGACCGCAGGGTTGATCTCCTTGAACACGCTGGAGTCCTGCTGGACACCCATTGCCGTAAGCTTCTCGGAGCGGTAGTTCTCGTAGAGTGCGTTGTTGGTGTTCTCCTTGAGCTCTTCCATGTGAGTACGAATGAGCATCTGTCGCAGCTTGACAAAGTCGCAGTGCTCCTCGTTGTCGACCTCAACAACACCCCATGGCATAGCGCGACCACGGACCTTGCGGCCATCAGCCGTAATGACCTCCTCGTTGGAACCGACAACGGCGAAGGGCACCTTGGCCATAATCTCCTGGTTCTCGGCGATGGTCTCCTCGTCGTCGAGCTCGTATCGTGGCCCTTCGAAGATCTGAATCTTGTGGTAGGCGATGTCTGCGAGAATCTGGGCATTGTCAGCATATAAAATTTGTCCATTCGAAGCAAATACGTACCCTGCGCTTGAAGTTGTCAATCTCGTCGTCAGAGACGGTATCGGCCTTGGCAACAACGGGGATCAGGTTGACCTTCGTGTGCAGCTTCTTCATCACCTCGACATCGAGAGGCTTAAGGGAGTGACCAGTAGGCTGGATGAAGTAGACAACAGCGTGGATGCGGTTGTCGACAATGTTCATGCGGTTGACCTTGTTCTCGGCATCCAGGTAGGCATCAAATCGTTGCTCGATGTTCTTAACAATGGGGTCCCATGATTCGTCATTGTTGATGAAGTCTCCGAAGCCAGGTGTGTCAACAACAGTCAATCGTAGGCGAACGCCATTCTCCTCGATATCAGCGCTGATGGACTGTATGGAGACAGTCTTGGAGATGTCGATGCTAGGAGGCTTGCGCTCCTTGGGAGGGTACAGGGAAGTGTTGAACAGTGTGTTCACGAGTGTCGACTTTCCGAGGCCAGATTCACCTAGCTCTTGTTAGTACACCGCTGGTAGCTCGTTGCTTAGGTGGAGACATACCAACGACCATAACGTTGAAGTTGAAGCCCTTGCGCACACTCTTGCGGTGCCACTGGTTGGGCAAGTTTGCGAAACCAACGTAACCTGTGAGCTTCCTGCGCACGATGTTCAGGTCGTTCGCCATCTGTGCTGCGAGCTTCGGGTTCTTCGCTGTGATAGTCTGGGGAATGGCTGCGTCCTCGTTAGCCATGGAGGTGTTGCGATCCACAGCAAACGAACCATTCGCGGTTGACGGTGGTGATGGGGACGCACGCGAGGGAGGGGCGGGCGATACGGCGCCGTTAGATTCTGTGTTTGCAGTTAGCCCCTGTGGGTAGAAAGGATGCTAATGTGGTTGTCAAGTGCAACAACGCCAACCGGTGCAGAGCCCCATTGAGACCACAGCACGCTCCCGCTCAGTCCAGCATCTGTGCCTGAGGCTGTCTAAGGGGTCGCGAATTGTGCGGCGTTCGAGGTCGCGAGTTGTGTAGGATGTGGGTGTTTTCTTACCCATGGCGGCGGTAGAGCTGCGGTCGCAGTGCAGATAGCGTAGAGCGAGAGACTTCTGTAGGGCGATGCAAGATCAGCAGGGTGACTTCAAATCACGGTGCGGCTGGTTGTGGCTGCGGCCAAACAATATGGAGACGCGACGCAAGCCAAAACCTGGAGAAATAGAGTGAAACAAGGGCGGTAGGGCGGGTAGCGTACCAGACAGCGGTGTATACTCTCGAGTGAATCGATGCACTCCGAGCAATGGGTTCGTGAGGATTGCAGGTGACTGCGAGCGGGAACGGCGTGGGTGCGGTTGATGCTGCGACGTTGAGAGACGCAGACGAGGTACGCTTCGCTGGTAGAAAGGGGGTCCGATCAGGCGCTAGACCAAAATCCCCGGTTCACGAACAACAGCTGGGGCGGCAGTGAAAATAGATGGAGATGGTGCAACACGAGCAGTAGTGAGCTTCAAGTGGTTGTAGAGTGCAATTGACAGCTTGTACGTCGACGCAAGATGTTCCTGTGTTCGTGTGCAAGTCTCAAGACGGCAGTCGCGTACCACAGAGCTCGGAAGGGAAGTTGTCACGTGCACAAGCTCACGAACATGGAAATTGCACCCCCAAGGGAGGCTCGATCGGCGCATGAACAGGAGTCGTGCTTCCTCATTGCACTGCACTGCAAAAGTATATAGAGGCGGTCAAATATATGGTTGCTAACGTGATATCGTAATGCTTCCTGACCTCTTCCTGCCTGGGTTTTAGAACTTCTATCGTGCGCACCAGTATATCCAACCAGAATTTCAACTCAAGGCAAAACATGCGCAAACCAAGGGTATTGTGCGAAAAGTCCAACCCAACGCCAAACATTATGCATCAGGAAAAGCTCATGAGCGCCTTGTTAAGCTCGGCCTTGTCGTACTTGACGTACTTACCCTTGCCCTTGTCAATCTCGCGGTACTTGTCGTAGAAGCGATTGTACAGTGGCTCGATGATGTTCTGCACCTCTTTGGACAGCTGTGTCCGCACTTCGGCCTCCATGGAATAAGTTTTGTGGCGGGCAACAAGATCCTCAAAGCTTGTGTTGAAGCTCTTGAACTTCTCCTTGATTGCATCTTTGTCTTTTGAGCCCAGACCCTTCACAATGGCTGCGGAGTCGGCTGTTCCACCACCAGAGTGTGGTCTTTCCTTGGAACGATTGGTATATTGTACGTCGAGCAGATGGCCGGATGGTTCTCGCCATGCTTCGAGATACATGGCTGAACTGGTCTTGCGCCAGGCTGCGAGCTTGCCTGCATAACTCTCCAAGAGCGGAGCGAGCTCAGAATTACGGATCGTGCGGGTGACAATGGCTATGTTGTTAGCCAGGAAGATGCCTTGTAAGGTCTTGCCTTTCAAAAGCATCTTGGCCTTGCTCGTGAGGTTTTGAATGAGTGTGTCGATCGTGTCTGACGCGTACGATGCGAACAACTTGACCATGTCAGGGTTGACATCTAGTGTTGTCGAGGACTTATTAGCGGAAGGGTTATTCCAGCCACCTTCTCCCAGCGATGCTAGTATTGACGACAATGGATCCAAGTAGTTGGTCATCTCTTGCAGCCGACGCATCGATTCGCCTGTGATGGGGACCGCAGCTCCATCCATCGGCAGAGCAACAAGTGTTTGTGTGCGTACCCTCGTGTCTTCAATAAGCTTGCTCAAGGAAGTCTTTGACGTCTCTCGAATGGGCTTGACGCTGTCGTAAATCTGGCCTTTGAGCGCACCAGTGGTATCCTGCAATCGTAGAGAAAGCGTGCGCACCATGCCACAGATCTCGTATCCAAGGAAACAGTCCGTAAGCAAGTTCTTCTGAATGTGGCCGTTCAGCTCACGTAATGTTCGGTTGAACTCTCCCAGTGAGGCCTGGCACGTCGATTCGCAGACCGGTGTCCATTCGCCGCGCGCAAAGATGTTGGTGATGTTGTCGTACTCGGCCACGAATATGCCCTCGATCGCCTGCACATATGTCCCAATACCATTGGTGCCCTTCTTGTACAAGGCGTCCGGTTGCACCTTTCTAGCTGTCGCAATTGAAGCTTGAGCAAGACTGCCCAGTGAACTCTCCAAGTAGCTGCCTCGAATATCTGCATATATCCTTTGTGTTGGTGTTGAAGACAGATCAGCTTGTGATGTCGAGGCGACGGTCTGCGAGATGTGGCTATTGATCCCGCGCAAAGTCGATAGTTGGTCTGGCGGCAGAAGTGGGAATGGGTTGTTCTTAGCAACAAACTCTAGCGGCTGCAGCTTTTGTCTCGAACAGTCACCCAATATACCACGGAAGACATCTTCCAGCTGCTTGTTTCCCAGCTTCAGGAGGCCGTTCAGCTGCGCAATTGCCTGTTCGTTCGAGCGTAGGTTCGTGCGCTTCAAGTCAGCGAGGGCCATTGTAGTTCGATCGAGAGATGCAATGTAATCGCGGAGGTCGCCTCGTCCAGGTCTGGATCACGTCAGCTTGCGCTCTCTATCGTATCACCTTGTACATACCCAGCCCGTATAATCCTCTCCTCCCTCTCGCTCTGATCTCTCGGCGCCCTGAGCCTCTCAATAGCCTCAATGACCTTGTCGATGTTACTCGTCGCGATCTGCAATTTCTGTGTGTTCCCATAAATCGGGCTAATTGCATCCTGCACAGCTTTCCCACTGGCATCGAGCCGATTGACGGACCCTTGGATCTTCTTTGTGAGCGTCTTCATCTTGTCCATGTTGGCGAACAGGACTTCGACTTCGGCGCTCTCTTCGGCCAGAGCCGGGATTTTGCGCGGGCCCACCATTGTATCTGCAGGGCGCCTGCCAACAGCGATTTGAAGGGAAGGAGGCTGGGAGCGACTGCTGCGGACGTGGTAGCTGAGACCGTGGCAGCTACGGGTGCTGTGGCCGTGGGGGCCAAACGTGGTGGTCTATGAATGTGGCAACATATACAAAGAACAAAATTTACCAGAATAAAGCTCAAGCCGGCTGGCAGCCGTGATTATGTGGATTATGTACGGAGGGTGCCTGGCGTGGGGATGCTTGCGGAGAGCTACGGGAGATTGAAGCTATGACGAACCAGGGTCGAGATGAGGCGCACGGTGCAGGGAACCACCACTCTTCGACCACTCATCTGTCATTGAACTTCACTCTACCTATGACACCTCCATATCGCGTGTCACAGCGAAAGGCGGTTCAAGAGGTGCATTCCCGTCCTGCGACAGTCTTAAATACATGCCAACAGAGTGTCAAGCTGCTGGCTGTGGCGCCCCTTAGTCAAGCTGCCGAGCTGTCAAAGCAGTGGAGTGTTTCTGGTCGCCGTCGAAGCCGCTGTCAGCCTTGTTTCGGCGAACGATACATCTTTACATAACGGCACCGTGAGGATTCATGCGCGGTCTTTCCGTGGCAATCTGAGGACGGTCAATATGATACGTGTAAGATCGCACGCAAGCAAGCATCACAAAATGCCCGCACAATTGATAGAGGAAACCATTACATTTATTCTATCGAGCCCGCCATCTGTGTGTAGGCTGCGCGGTTTCTTGTACATATCAAATCTATGGAATTGGACGACTACCCGTATATGACTAACAGACCCAATACCAAGTATCTTAACTACCATCAGCGACCCTAGTCTCAACGATTCTCGATGTCGCTGCGTAACAGAGGTGCAGTGATCTAGACGCGTTGTGCGATTTGATCAAAGAGGCTGCCAAATTGGTACCGTGGGTCAGACAGAAGCTTATCAGAGCGCGAACGACTCTTCTCTGAACCCTACTCTTGTGACAGCAACACAACTAGCCCTGTTCTTCTTCGTCGCTCACGCTGAGCTTACGGCGAAGCTGTTCAAGCTCTGCTGAGAATCTCGGAAGCTGCTCGGCTAGACGTTTTCGAAGCAGACGATGTGCTTGTGTGTTGTATGCTGTGTCCTCAAGCAGTGTCTTCAGGTTGCGCGGCAAGACGGTGACGAGCTGCATCAGCGTTGCGACAAACAGCTTGCAGTCATGAACCCACCTCTGGACCAGATCACTTGATACTGCGTTGCAGATCGCCTTTGTAAGTGGGCGTGTCCGACCACCTGGGCTATTGGTCTATCGAGTTCTAAACGTTGCCTTGCGTGGACACCAGGTCTTCTGTCGCCTGCGTGCCATACTCGAAGATAACCTGGTCTCATCATGACGGCAAGAGGGTAGCTGGTGTCTGTCTCCGTGGTGTAGCATCGATAGACTGCTAGAATCGAGGCCCTCAGCTTCATCTCCGTTTCGCCACAAGCTTGGTTGACACGATCAGAAAACCTCTTTGTTTCAGCGCAAGCTTTCTCCAAAAGATCTGAGTCCTCAACATCCTCGTCCATGTCTTCGAACGCAGTATCGATCTCTTGCAGATGGTCAAGAAGAGGCTTGCAAAGACATTCGCAAGATATCTTTTGTCTGAGCCAACATAGTGTACTTCCAATTGTCCAAGTGGGACCTGTACATTCGGAGGAACTCATTGTTGAGGTTTCGGCCACATGCTTTGGACTTTCCACTAACAATGCCGTTGGTGCTAAGCATCTTGTTGAACGTTGGTCGTATAACATCTGGCCCCTTCCAACTTCCAATTACCAAGTGGAAGCTTGCCTTGAGGTGAGAGTCATGATTGCTACCCCAAGGCTTCAATGAGAAATTGCGAGGCTCATTGGTGGTGACGCTGTTGAGCTGGGTTTGAAATGTGGGCGTGTCTTGCGTCGGAACTTTGCGTATCTTAGCAAAGTCTTCGTTGTACTTACATTTCTCCAAGACCCTCTCAATCTCGTCTTCAACTTCACCCAGCTCCTCTTGTACATGCCCGAGGAGGTCTGCACGGAACGCGTTGGTCGCCAGATCGCTCAGAAAGTCTCGCAGCTCAGGTATACCGGTCGATCAAGGTCGACATAAGCTGATCTGTGGTGTTGGTCGTGACGGACGATCCGATTGTTGTATTGAGAAGCCGAAACAGTGAACATCGGGACACGGCTATCATTTTCTTCCAGCCTGTGTCCAGTCTCTTCGATTTGGCGCTTGATGTATGCCGTTTTGGCGCGAATGTTGACATCGTCCTCGTATTCAAGTAAGAGGGTACTATCGATGCTTCGGGATTTTCCGCGAGCGTAGGTAAGGGATGCCTTGAGCTGAGGAAAAGGTTCATCAGGATTTTCGTTGATATCACTGACCTGGTAAGCGTCAACCGCGACAGTAGTGATCTTTCTAGTCTGTGTCGCTCATGGGGAGATGTGAACGTTCAAGATTTCTTTTAAAAAAAAACTTCGATGTATGGACATCGCTGTGAAACTGGGAAGTACAAGGTACAGACGATCAATGAAGATGCGCCAGCGTTACGCGACAGATGGATGTTGTCGATCCTGCTCTAGCGAGCAAAGTTTGTACATCAATACTCTTTATGCACGCTCATAAGCATAAACTGCAACTCACCGAAAGATCACGGTTGGCTGGGCTTGGGCATGGATCACGGGGTTCATCACACTTCTGTATTAACCAATGTTGTTTCTTTTGTGAAGATACGAATGTACGAATTTCCAGCTGAAATTAAAGCAGGAGCAAGCAAGGTGATACTTGGATGATCTCTCTTTCGATCTGACAGGAGGGGATGCTTGGAAATCGTTCATGTTTCCAATCTTGCAGTCACCCTTGCGCCCGATTCCGCTCCATCATCCCCAAACCCCAAGCCTTTATAAGCGCTTCATAGATCTTCCTCGTGAATGCACCACTCTATTTCAAAAGCAACTGTCTCTCCACAGTGTAACTGGGTCATGCAACCAGCTACTCATCATTCCTCTTCCGCTTATTCGAGAAACGTCCCTCGGAGTCCTCCAGACGCGGACAAGCCTTCTGAATCTCTACCAGGCTGTCCTCGAAAGCAGGAAGCATTATTTGCAGCTCGTCACAAATTTTCTGGTGATCAGCTTCGACGTGTCCCTGGCGGTGAAGTAGCTCATCAGAAATCTGACGGAACCCATCCAGTAAGGACATGACTTCCACGACGTATTCCCTGCAGCATTGCATCCAGATTTCTCTCTGTGTATCGGCAATCTCGGTTGCCATGTAATACGGGAAGTGTGTCATCGGCGGTGGTGGATCGACGAGGCACTTGTAGAGATGTCCGCAGTGGCGGCGATATGCGCCCGGCCCGCCTACCACGTCGAGGACGCTGTGGTAGACGGGTCGCATTGCTAGGGCGATGGGACACATGACGTGTGTTTCTGTTGTGTAGTGGACAAACGTTGCTCGCAGGCTGGTTTTGAGGTCTGCTCTCAGTTTGTCCTGCGCCATTCCGATTCGGCGCCATTTTGTTTCGAGAGCTTCACTCGCTGTGCTCTTTAGCAAAGGATGACTGGTGACGTTCTCGAGATGGGAACGAATCTGCCTTATCACAGCCCGTACTGGTGCTTCAAGGCTTGTAGCTAAATCTGCGATGCGCTCTGTTAATGTTTTGTACCACCGTTTGACATATCGCTCCATTGTGTCGAGAATATCCTTATTCAGATTTCGACCCTTGCCTTTACCGTTCACCGGGATGCCGTTCTCCTTGATTATCTTGAGCAAAGTTGCGTAGTAGGGAGTTGGATGGACAAAAGCTCGAACGACACGGCCGAGGTTATACAAGATGGCAGCCTCGGCTTTATCCATATCCCATGGCTTGACCGCAGACGCCGAGACCAGAAGCTCAACGGCATCTTCCAGAGAATTTTTAGTCACTGGTAGCCAAGTTACCAGGTCTTTACGCATTTCGGCATAGACAGCGTCTTCGACAAACTTTGTCAGCACGCGTTGGATCTGACTGAAAATATCGGGAAGTGTCTCGTAGACATGGTATTGCAGTGTTTCGTAGTTCATGCGAGCTGGCAGATTCAGCAGATACTGTCGCAGTCGAGGAATACCAGTCGCTTCGACGGTGATTACAGGTGGCTCGGGACCGTATGGCGCTTCTCGACACAAGCTGTATTGACGGGCGGAGATGAGGATTATATCTACCTCCACATTCTTCTTGCGCAAGTCCCGCTTGATGGCCTGCTCTTCGCGCTTGATGTATGGAGACCCTGCTATCTCCAAGACGTATCTTCGATAGTCTCTGAGAAGAAGCGGATCTGTGTCACGTGCTCTCAGAAGCGATTCAAACTGCTTCAGGCATCGCTTTGCTTCTGGGAATGGTGTAGTTTGGATTTTGTTCACTCCTTCTGAGATGAGATCGTCAAGAAGTTGCTATCACAACAATTAGCTGCAGATCTCAGTATCATGAAATTAGGCTTTCTCACGTCGCACTTGTTTGCAATCAAAAGGGTATTGTGAGCCCCCAGACGTCGTGTCGAACGTGAAAGATATTCGTTGTGCGTGACGCTTGTCACAATCCGCTGAGCAGGAGTGACGACAATCTCGAAGTTTGCCATCTCGCGGAACTTCTCGACGAGCGCTGTGCGTATTTGATTGTCATCGCCGTATCCTAATATGTCAGTCAGTGAGCGCTCAGTGCGGGGCTTTGGTATGCCCTACCTGGGAGGTCAAGAAAGCACAGATTGTTCCTGAGTAATACATGGCCGGTCTCTAGGCGCAGAGACTTTACTAGAGGCCACAGCTTTCCCACCTCCTCTCTCATGTCAGTAAGGTCTTGATCCTGAATTGCTTTGTGATGTATAACGCCGTTTTGGGCACCAATACTGGCCAGGCGTTCTTTGGCGAACCCTACGCACATATCGGCGAATCTGCTACTCTCGATATCGCTGTATTCGAGCGCGTTCTCCAGCTGTTCATGACGTCCCCGGTCCTGGTCAGAATTGAAAATGATGCGAAAGAAGTCCCGTGCAGTTCGGGCGCTGTTCAGTGTCTGCTGTTTCTCTGCTTCAGTCTCTTCCTCCTCCTCCTCCTCTTCTTCCTTACCATCGCCTTCTTCCTCTTCTTCGTCATCATCGTCTTCTTGCTCTTCTTCGTCATCAATTTCCTCTTCTTCGTCATCATCGTCTTCTTGCTCTTCTTCGTCATCAATTTCCTCTTCTTCCACATTATTTCCCTCTTCCTCTTCATCCTCCTCCTCCTCTTGGTCTTGTTCCTCAGTCCTGTCGTTCGTGTTCCCAACTTCCAAGCTCGCCCCACCCCGTTTTCTTGGAAAAGCAAACCGATACCTCCTTGCCTGCTCCTCAACACATCTCCTAATCTCCCCAAGCCCCAAATACTCCACGACGACATCGCTCTCGACAGAACCATCATCGGCACCCTCCTTATGCGCAATGATAGTCGGGAATGCAGTACAAGCCGACGACGAAGACGAAACATCAACCACATCCCTATCCAGCACAGAACAGAGCAACGAGCTCTTCCCCGTGCCCTGCTCGCCCAGAAACACAACGCAGAGCGTCTTGCCATGCGAGACTGTCTTGGCGCGCTCGAGCGCCGAATGCAGGTTGGATAGCTCTGTGTCGGTGGCGGAGCGCGTGGCGGTTAAGGCGAGGAGCTTGGAGCAAGATTTTTCGAGGAGGCGCGCGATCTTTTCGTGGTCCAGGGCATACCATGGGTGGTAGGGTCGTTTTTCGGTGGATGTGTCGTAGCGGGAGGTTTCGGTGGTTCTGGGGCGGGCTTTGTACTGCGCGAAAGTGAGCATCGCTGACGGTGGTTTGGAACCCGCGTATCTGGATTGTCTAAGGTGAAACGTCAGCAAAGAATGAATGGGAGTTGGAAGCGCTGAGTTCTACCCTGGCATGACGGCGTGGTAGGTTCGCACGTTCCTGGCCGTAGAATGTCGTGGGTTGAAGTTTGATCTTGCAGCTTGATTGTTAAGAAGGTCACAATGGATGGATTTAGGTGTTGTAGAAGCGATCGCTGATGGTGACGATGGGAGTACGAGCACATATAAGTAGGGCTGCGCAGAAGGAGCTACATTGTCAGGTAAGAGAACTGCAACCACTTTCATGTGAGACTACAGGTAAAAGCACCCAACTGCTTCACGGCAGGTTGCGGACTTGAAGGTAAGAGAATCCCCTCTACTCGCAGGTAAAGCCATTGGCAAAGCTACCAGTAAAGCCCCAGTAAAGCCCCAAGTGCCCCCCAAGC
>JAPEUW010000434.1:0-23088 GCA_027946445.1 Ascochyta clinopodiicola
CCCCAGACCTCAACATCCACGACCTCTGCTTCCCGCCCGCCAACCCTCTACCAGCGGACTATCCCCTCATCATCAACGCGGTGACCGAGCAGGTACTTACGCTGCACGACTTCTACGCCAGAACCTGCGCACTCGCGCGCGTCCTGCGCCACGATGGCGCGAACCCGCTGAACCTGAGGGAAAGCCCCACGCATGACGGCGAGGAGGGCGAGATCCTCGGTCTGCTGTCCAGAAACCACATCCACTACCCGAGCGTGGTGCACGCGTGCTGGCGCGCCAACGTGGTGTTTGGGGGGATTAGTCCCGAGAGCACGGCGGTGGAGCTCGGGTGGGTGTTGAGGAAGATGCAGATTACGAGTCTGATGGTGCATGAGTCGCTGCTGGGGGTTTTGGGGGAGGCGGTGCGGAGTGGGAGTGGAGAAAAGAAGGGGGGGTTGGAGATGGTGTTGGATTTAAAGAAGGTGGTGGTGCTTAGTGAGGACCCTGGGTTGGATTTCGTGCAGGGGTATAGGACGGTGGAGAGTTTGGTGAGAGAAGGGATGGTGTTGCAAGAGCGGCCTAGGAAGATGCTGGGTGGGGATCGGATGGCGTATTTGTTCCAGTCCAGTGGGACGTCGGGACTACCCAAGGCCATGATGATCACGCATAGGAACGGGTACAGTTCTGGGATTCAGACGCTTATTACGGCCGCCCAGGGCGCGCGGTTCATGGGCGTCGAGCCGTTCGGGACGCATTCCGTCACTTTGGGCGTGATTCCCATGTACCACTCGTACGGGATGATTCTATGGAACCTGCGCGTCAACCTGGTGCGTAACACAACCATCCTGCTGCCCAAGTGGGATCTGGAGCTTGCACTGCGCAGCATCGAAAAGTACAAAATCACCGCGCTGCCCCTGGTGCCCCCGCTCATTCGCCAACTCGCTCAGTCGCCGTTGACGGAGAAGTACGACCTCAGCAGCGTGATCGGTGCAGTGAGCGGCGCCGCCTACCTCCCGCCAGACGTGGCGTACCAGCTTGCGCAGAAACTGCCGCAGGGGAAAGATATGCCGATTCCCAGCGGCTACGGGCTGAGCGAAGCAGCGAGCATTGCGTCGCCGGCGACACCGGGTATCTTTGGGCTGGAACCTGCTCTGCCGGGATCGATAGGGTACTTGCTACCGGGCATGGAGGCGCGCGTTGTAGACCCAGATACGCTGCAGGACGTGGCGAAGGGCGAGAAGGGCGAACTGTGGGCGCGAGGCGCGGTCGTGACGCCTGGGTATTTCAAAGACGCGAAGGCCACGGCGGAGATGTTCACCGAGCCGGGGTGGTTGAGGACAGGCGATCTGGTGATGCGGGACGAGTACGATAGAATCCACTATCTAGACCGGCTGAAGGAGATGATCAAGGTCAAAGGGCTGCAGGTTGCCGCCACCGAAGTCGAGGACACGCTGCTGCAGCACCCGGAGGGGCTGGTGCGGGATGCGTGTGTGGCGGGTGTAGACAATGGGAGAGGGGATGGCAGTCTGTTTGTCAGAGCCTGGGTCGTGGTAACGGAGGAAGGGGGGAGACAGGGTGGGAGAGAAGTAACAAGGAAGCTGGATGAGTGGGTCAAGGGAAGGCTGAGCAAACACAAGTGGCTCACGGGGGGTGTAGAGGTTGTCGAGTCGGTGAGTTGTTGTATTCACGTGTTGTGAACAATACTGACAAGGAGCGTAGATTCCACGAACGCCGTCGGGAAAGATGTTACGGAGAGAAATGCGGGATCAGTATCATGCGCAGTTGAAGCGAGAAGGGCAGGCGAAGCTGTAGTCAGCCAAGTGCTGAGGAGGCTCACTGAATACTTCAGGTTTATGTTGCTCAGATTAGAGACTTGTGGATGTTCAAACTATTATTACTATTTTTAGTTAAATGGGTCATGGCATGCATGCAAACGTACTAATGTTCAGAGAAAGAGTAATCACGTTGACCCAGGTCACGCCACATTATTCGTTACAACTCGTTCGTCTCTTGTACATGGTCGTCGTCGTCGTCGTCGTCGTCGTCACTGCTGTGTTTGGGGAATTTCCTGTACCAATCTTTTGGGTTGCCACTAGGGAGACACAGACCAAGACGCCAGAAATAATCACGATGCGCAAAGAACAGCTGCCAGAACTTGAAGCGTGTGGGCACGCCCCATGCTGGGCGGTCGTCGTCACTGCCTTGGATGCAGTGCGGGTCCCGGTCGCCGTGGCAGTAGTGGACATCGACTAAGGAAAACGGCAAGCTTGGCTCCGAGATGAAGAGCTCCTCGCTATGCATCGAGTAGCCCCACTCCTCCAGAGGCAGCAAGGGCACGGGATCACCGGCGTGGGTGACGCGGTGGAAGCTGTTGGCGTCGTGGTCGGCGGTGATGTTGAAACGGTCGTCGATGTAGGCGTTCAGGTTCTTGTTTCCGAGGCGTGGCTCGCCAAAGGTGGTGACGCGAGGGTGCCATCCACGCGCCTTGAAGTCTAGACTGGCCAGCGTGGCTACGGCACCGCCCAGCGAATGGCCCACCAGCACGAGCTGGTAGTTGGGGTACTTGCCCAGCGCCTCAGACACATGGGGAAGGACGACTTTGCGCGTGTTCAGCCAGGAGGAGTAGAAGCCTGTGTGCACGGAGCAGTTTGTACATTTGGGCGGGTCTGCAGGCGGTGGGTCTCGGTCAGACGGGGCAGAGGACTGCAGGTGCGGCGCGAGGTAGTCGGAGGTGGAACCGTCATCGTCGTCGGCGGGGTAGGGGACGTAGTCCTGGGGGATGGTGGAGAGGTCTGCGATGGTGTTGGCGAGCGAGTAGGTGCCTCGAAAGGCGAGGATGAGTCGCGGGTTCGTAGGGTCGTGGGACAGGGCGATGTAGCCGCAGGAGTCTGACAGGAAGGGACCTGTGTTCCATGCCTGGCGCTGTCAGTGTGCTGTGTTAACATGATTGTGCTGCATCCGGCAACGCACCGTGACCAGCTCGAAGTGCTCAAAGTCGCGGTCCGAGCATCGGCTGGCGCATTGGAAGGGCTTCTGGATGCCGAGGCCGGCGGTGCCCACGCAGTACGAGATGTCGACGATGCGCGCGAGTTGCTCGAGCTCCCAGAAGAGCTTCTGCGAGATCAGCGTGGAGTTGCCATTGGCATTGTTGGCGCTGAGGCCGTGGGCGTGGGCGAGCGGCTGCTGTGTTGCTGCTGTGTCCCCATGGCTACCAGAGACGGTGGCGGCGAGGATGACGAGACAGTGCAGGAACAGGCCGGAGACGGGTTTCATGGAGGGTATCTGCAACTTTCTCTAATCACATATTCCTTGAGAGCGGCCTGTGCTGGGTGCAGGATTGGCAGTGGAGTGAGGGTGAGGTCACAGGACGATGCATCCGGACATGATCAGGCGTCGGCTGGGGTGCGCAGCCATTGCCGACCCACGACGGGTGGTGGCTTGCTGGGCGCCAAGTAGGGAGCGATCAGCGGTGACGTAGTAGCGTTGGCGTGTTTGGAGCGAGACGGCAAGGATGCGATGCGTTCATCGAGCAAAACGGCCACTCCCTGCTCACTTTCACGCCGAAGACACACACGCTCAAGACTCTCGACACGCACACTTTCCGCTGACATCCGCAACAAGACGGCCCAACACACAACCACTTTTCTCTTGTCATCTTTTCTTCTCCTAGCGCTGCACTGCTGCATTGTTGTATCGCTGCATCCACACCCTTAGCGTCTAGTGACCGCTCTCCACACCCACCACGCCCATAATGGCCTCCGAGCAGACATCGACCGAGCCACTGCGCGCCGCCACGCCCACCTTGACAGAACCCTCGCGCCCGGCCACAGCGCACACAGCACACACAGCAAATGACTCCCTCCAAGTCCCCGGCGTGGATGGCGCCGTCGACCCAAACAACAGCACAACAGCAGTCAACGCCAGTGCTACCCCCAGCAGACCCGTCACGCCAAACGGCCACAACATCCTCAACGCCAGATATCCCCACACCCAAGTCACCTACGATGACCCCGACTTCAGGCGGCCTCCGCCCCTCAAGTACTCGCTGCGCACACGCAGGAAGGCCATCTTCTGGTTCTGGACCCTGATCATCCTCGACTGCATCTTCATGCCCATCGGCCTGTACTTTGGCATGTGGTATGGTCTCACGCGCGACCAGCTGTCTGCCAACGCCGTCTTCAGTATCAGCACCGCCCTGCTGGGTACCGTGTCCATTGTCGAGTACTTTATCCGTTTCCACCGCCTCTGGAAGAAAAACTCCAACTGCAGGGTCATCGGCGCTAAGCGATCTTATGTGAGTTGCCGTTTACTCCTGACACCAAGAGGATGCTAATCAGCCACAGCTCGACTGGTTCCACTGGAATTTGTCCTTTGCGTGGTTCTTCATCATGATCGAACTCATCGCTGGCACCTGTCCCCACGACCCCCCAATCCGCGTCCTCGCCATGCCTGCACCCACCATGCTGTTCGCCATTGGCTTCCAGCTGCTGTTCCTCGATGTTCTGCGACTCCGCGGCATCCCAGCACCCTGCCGCATCTCTTCGCTCCCCAAGGGTGCGCCTCTGCGACCTGGTGTTTACGCTTACATTGAAGACATCTGTGCCGTCGACGGATCCGGAGGTACCGAATTCAGGCAGAGACTTAACCTGCGCTACCAGGCCAGCAAGGCTTTCCGTGAAATGCTGCACCGCCTGACTCTGTTCTGGGCTATTGGTGCCATTGTCTGCGCCACCGTCTGTACTGCCATCATCTTCACCATCCCGCGAGATGCTGCCTATGTTGTAAGTACAATTTGTCTCTCGTACCAACAAACGCTGACTTGTCTTAGGTTGGCTGGGTTCTACCCTTCCTGTGGGCTGGTATCTGGGCCGCCATCACCATTCCTTGGGTCCAGCGCGACCTCACAAAAGAGTATAACGACTGGACCGAGGCCAGGTGGAAGGCATAGACTTTGTGTACTTTTCCTTGTATCATCATCTCACACTGTACAGTGCGCACTCATTGCAATGGCGCTGGCGTTTGGTTTTCAACAAAGTTTTTTCGGAGATGAGCTCGTTACACGATACCACGGTTGCTTAGATTGTTCAATGCACTCACTTCATTTCATCCATGATTATACTCGTCATCCACTCTGCCTGTTTTAATCCACCAGGTCTGAATTTCACTTCAACGAAGCCGCGGACCCACGACACGTACGTCGAAGATCCTGACATCACAATGAGACCACCCGTAGCCCTCCCTGCGCAGATCATACATCATCACCACCACTAGCACCAATACTTACATGTCCATTACTACCCATGAGAAACACCACCATCGCCCATCGCACACATCAAACTCCAACTCCAGTCCGTGTTGTTCGATGAAAGCGCGCCGCTAACTCCTCTTAGACCGTGGCATGCAATGCTTGTCTCTTTGGGTTGGTGTCAAGCTTCCGAGGTTCTTGGGTCGGTGGGGCGCGCGGCGTGTGGGGCCTGGGATTGGGGACGCTAGAAGGTTTGGAAGGGTGGTGGAATATGACGGTGTAGCTAGATAGGCACTTGGCTATTCTGTGTTCTTGTTAGAGGTTTTTAGACCCTGGATTGTGATGGTGTTGTTGCTATGTCTTGCACTCTGCAGCATGATAGCTGCTCGGAGTTGATAGATGCAGTTCAGGTTCGCACCTTCCTTCTCAACGCCGACATCAACACCAGCCTCGACCCTCGGAGGACAAAACACCTCCACGCGACGCAATCTTGCGTGATTCTAGCCACCTCACAAAACACTTCATTGGACCCCCGTCCGTGCTCTCACCGATGAGAAATCCATCTCTGCAGTCAGAGCCGTACGAAAACAACACGATAACCATGTCCACGGTTTGCGACAGCGAATAGTAGCGCGGCCTGGTTAGCGATGTAGGTCTACCATTGGCTCTACACCACGGCCAAGGAAGCAATCAACGCATACATGCACGCCATATTGGAGGCGAGTCTACCTCAGCCTTGTCACGCCATGCAGATAAGCAGTCATTGAGTTCCCGTCCAGAAACTCTTTCTCAGCCTGTCTTCGACGTTGAAGCTTCGTTGGACCTGTCTGTCCCGAGACCACAGCCGTTTTAGTGTGTAAATTATGCCGATTGTAGGCTCCACTGTCACATACGGTACCACAACGTTGGGCAGTACCACTTTCTTGAGTACCATTGGCGGATTTGTCAATACTTATAATGCTAGCCAATACTCTCACAGCACGGTCTTTATCACTGTTGCGGCCAACGACTCATCTTTCACACACTTGAACGCTCCGCCGCTTACGACGTACTACACGCCGCCGGCGGAATGCGCTGACCGGTGGATGCTAGCTGGCGGTCAGGTGGTCACCACGACTACCAGAGTCCCTGCCGTTCCTCCCCCTGTCTCCACGTCCTCGATATCCTCCACGTCCTCGGTAGCAGGGTTGGCCTCGATTGCAGCATCATCTATCCTTGGACTTCCCGGGCCTGTCACAACTCCCCCTATCACGTCTTCAGCTGGACTATCACCGCGAGATGGTTTCATTGCCCAAAATCACACCGTACTCAGCCTGGATCTGAACGGGACTGCTACCGACCCATCATACCGGAAATGTCAGCCTTATAGACTTGCGCCAACATACAGCCCCGGTATATGTCCTCATGGACAGACTATTGCAGAGGTCACCGCGTGGCAGGTAAACGCATCTACGGGGTACCGCACATTCTGGCAAGCAAGTTGCTGTAGAAGGTTTTACTCGTCACCGTCTCAATAAAACATCTCTGACATAAACGCAAGTGGCATGACCTTTGGGCCCGAGTACTACGAAGCGTGTATCAGTACCTTCTCGACTCCTCTGCAAGCGCTAGCACTTCTTATCACCACGCCCTACAGTGGAGCGTCACCCTCCACATCGTACGAGTACACGAGGTCGACTTACATTACCTCTGCCAGCAGTTGGTCAACATGGACAACCTCGAGCACCACGCTGCTGTCCACAGGTCTAGCAGTTGCAGACCCAATCGTAGTTGCTTGGCAAATGGAAGACTTTAGTCTGTTTCCTCCCGACTATGCGACTTCCCTAGCAAAGAGAATTGGCATTGCTCTTCCTGCGAATACAGCAAGTCCACCAGGACAAGGAGCACCAGGGCTCAGCACTGGGGCGAAAGCCGGCATAGGCATCGGAGCGGCGCTCGGTACCGTCGCAGTAATCGCAGCCATTGTGTTGCTCTGCCTGCGAAGACGGCGCCAATCGAGAACCCAGCCAGCCGCACAGGAGCATGTCATTTCCGAGATGGCCGACCAGGACCACGATCTCGCCAAGAAGAAGTGGTGGATTGCAGGAAAGTGGCGGAACGAGGCTCAGGCTCAAGCAGAGCCGCAGGAGCTCGAGAATAAGACGGTCCACGTCGTACCCGGGCCGCCGGCTGAGCTTGATGGTATGTCGTTGCAGCATCCGAATGATGCTGGTCGTGCTGTTTTTCATTGACAGGAAGTGTATAAGCTGGTGGTGTTTTTCTAAGCGTATAAAGTGTTTCCTTGTCTGCCAGAGACGTTACAGAAGGGTTTTAAAGAGTTCTGTGGGTCAGAGTCTGTGCATGAGGCATCGCCCACCGCACTTTATTTATCGTCCTTCAACTTAATGGAGCTTGCAGTCGTCGCGCCGACCCTGTCGCGACTCGTATCTTACCTCTAAGGACATGGCAGTTTCACTTTACACATACGACACGTCTGACCCCACAATCAATACACGTAGTTACAGTAGTAGTAGTAATACAACCTAACCCACTTATCAAAGAACGAAGAAGAACATAGCACAAGCGTGCACTTATCATCACTTGTTGCTAGTACAATAGCTATCGCTGATATACTATCTCTGGCTAATCTGTATCTGTTGCTAAATTAATTGTACACGACCTAGGTCTTCAGATGCTCACTCTATACACTACAAAGAAGAAGAAGAAGAAGAGGAAGAAGAAGAAGAAGAGGAAGAAGAAGAAGAAGAAGAAGAAGAAGAAGAAGAAGAAGAAGTTAGTTTCTTTAGGGAGGGTCAGTGCTGGAGTCGTAATCTCCAGTCTGAGTATGTTTGATGGAGGGCCAGTGGATATTAGTACAGTGGAGGGGAATACCACCGTACTTAAGAATGATGAAGTTTTGGATTTACTGTTTAAGATGTATTGTATTGAATTCTCACTATCCTGTATTGCAAGCCTCTGTCTACCCTTTTGTGCTCTGCAAATTAGTCCAGAGCGACCAGCCTCATCCTCCGTGTTGGTTCCACCGTCAATCGGAAAGCCAGAAGCAATTATGATAATAGGGCAATTTCCTTGCGGTATGGCTAGCAATCCGCAAGCTGGGCCGCTATTAAAGCAAGGATGTCGCTGTGGACACAGCCTCGCAAGAGCGGCATAGCTACTCATCCACAGAAATGTGGGAATGTGAACTGTGTTATCAGCCCGCTCTGAGTCCCAACATAAGATCTATCACCTCCTCGAAGTCCACTGCGTCCATTGGTGTGAAGTGCGCACCCGGACCCCCAGCTGTAGTCTGCATGGCCACGCCGAAGCCAAAGCCTCCAAACAGAAAATGCGCACCGACGTCCACACCTTCTCCGTTTTCTTCCTGGGGCGGTGGAGCGGTGAACTCATTGAATATGTCTTCGAACCCCTCAATGTCGGTAGCATCAGGACGGGGTAGATCTGCCAGCTCGTCCGGCATCTCCCAGCCCCGTAGGTTCGCAGTGAGCCGTTGCGACTCTAGAGTCAGTGCTTCGAATAGATCTACACCTCCTTCGTGTTCGCGGTCGACCTCGATGAAGGCCCAGAGTCCGTCTCGGTCGAGGGACGGATGGCGGATGAAGCGCTTTCCCGCCTCGCGGCCCGCAATGGCTTCGAGTTCGCAAACTTGAGGCGACCAGGCCGCGATATCGATATCGTAGTAGAAGATGCCGTTGTCGGGTTGCGTGTGGCTGCGGTTGCTGTCGCTATCGCTGATGTTGAAGGGTGTGTCGTCGATGCGGTTGCGGTTGATATGATCCTCCTGCGCTTGACGTAGCTGGGCCCAGCCTCGAAACGTGGAGCCTGAGGCATGAGAAGCTGCCGGCACGTAGGTCTCCACAGGCGCGGTGACTATCTCTGCCTTTGGCCAGGTAAAGTCAAAGTGGCACTGCTCGCAGAACACATGATCGCATCCTCCGTCTTTGATGATGACAAACTGGCACCTCGGACACCGCCTCGCACCTAGTCGTGCCATCTCGCGCAACTGCTTCTCCTCGTCCTTGTCGCGCACCTCTGGATGTCCGGCGCGATATTGCTGGCATGTCTGGTCGGTGTGCCAGTTTACTTTACAGTTAGCACAGAAGCGACCATGGCAACCTGGACATTCGACGTGAGGGAAACCGGATGTAACGTTGGGCTCAAGAATACCGTCGCTGTAGCCACAACTCGAAGGGCAGGCCCATACTCTTGTGTTTGTGACAAGGATGAATGCTTCGAAGAGTTGCTAGAAGTATGTGCTGTGATGATCCTGTGGAAGGAAGCGGTATGCATAGGGCAACCAGTAGTTCGAGGAGATGGTAAGTGTGTCTGCCCTATCTGGCTCTATAAAGATGCGTGCTGGAGCTGGAGGATGTGTCTGGATGCAAGCGATGTTGACAGCTCCTCGACTCTCGAACTGAGTAAGTATGTGAGCCTGAAGACAGTCTGTACATACTCCACCCTTCAGATCAAGGAGTTCGGGAGCGATATGTGGCAAGCAGCCAAGAGGGATAGGAATGTCCCATTGCTTGGTGATGGCACCACGCTCCTTGATCTTGTGGATGTAATCAGTCAGAGGCTTGTCTTCTATGCAGATATCGCAGGGGATGAGAGGTCCAGAAGGTGTGCGACGTTCACCATGGGCATGCAGTTCAGCGCAGCGCTCAGAGCAATATATTTTGGTGTTGAAGTTGGATGGGGAGCGTGCAGGTGCTGGCAAGGCAGCGCTGACCAAGCGCCCGCAGTAACGGACGGAGCAGACGCTTATTCCTTCAGTCGATTGCATTGCGCAGCTTGAAGGGCAATGATTCGTTTCGATTGCTGAGAGAGTTTCAAGATAGCGAGAACCTCAGGCGCAAATACAACTACGCTCGCCGCTCGTCACTGCGTGCGTCGGTAGTGTTGGATGTTGTGGAAGTAGACTAGACTTGATAATCCATTCGTGTAGCAGGTGAAGGTAGCGTACGATAGCACAGCTATGGTTGAGGACCGACCAATACGCGCTAGCACAAAGAGCAGGTGAAAGAAGGAGAATAGCAATGCATCACCTTCCTGATTTAGGGATCCTACAGGCATCTTGTTGGAGACAGGCACTCCTGCGATACCTTGAACGAAGAAAAGCTTCGCATCACGTTACCACGCGGACGAACTGGTGTACAACGGCTTCAGCATGGTCATGAGGCCTTGGACTGCCAGCACCATTCCGAAACTTCCCTGAAGGAAAAGCGGCAAGCTGTATGCAGATAGAAGAAGCAAATACAATGATGCTAAATCGACCTACTATGTTTTGCGCAGGAACACATTCTTACAGCACATGTTCGCCTTTGCGTCCTTACTTACAAGGTGCTTCGAGCATGTCAGACGTGCTCCAAGCGGGACGACCATCATTTTTGAGTTCAATCTCATCCAGTGCACATCTATATGCTGGAGAGGTCGTTGAAAGTTGAAGAGTTCGTCAAGCAGAAAGAGCTGCACCACGAGCCAGCAAGCTGCACCCCTTATTTTACATGTTTGAGAATGAACAGTAAGTGTGGCTTGGTAATGTGACTCGTTGTGTAGCGTCTTGGATGGGTTGATGCCTGAACTGGAGCGGTGGGTTGCGGGAGGCGTCATGCGGCAACGTTGAGCGCGAACGATTCGATATGCGGTCAGCACGCCCACCTGCCCTTGAAGGAAATCGCAGGTTTCTACGGCAACGAAGATGAACGAATGCATACATAGTAGATGGAATTTGCCTCAACCATGCTTGGGCTGGACTCGCCACTGCCATGAATTCGATTCCGGATGCGGCGTTCCTGACGATCCTCATCGGTTACGTCTACATGTGCCACGCTGCAAGGAAGGACAAGCTCCGTGGAGAGTTGTGCCGAGCGAACAAGGCAACGGCAAGTGGCGATGCGATGCGGCAGAGAAAGTCTGGTAGGCGTGTGCGACTGTGCTTCACAGGCGGCATAGCTTCTGCTGATGGCAAGTTGATCTAGTCCTCAGAGTGGCTGTGTGTGGCACAATGTACATGTCAAGATAGTCCCTGGCAAGCTGACTCGGGTATGCCGATCACTGTCCTAAACCAGAGTTACAGGAGAACCCTGGGATAGCCTGGCTATACTTCGGACGAGTACTATAGTAGGTTGGCTCCGCGACGCCGAATTGCAGGTACTGACGGAGTCAAGCCGATAGCTTTGGGCAGCCTTTTGCTCTCAGACAAAGATATGGGTGGACTGGCTAGTTTGTGCCGGTGATGTGCCGTGCCACATGCAGACGGATAGACGGATGGGAGAGCTGGCGGAAAGCTGCGCCATTACGTCGGCAGGATGACTGGTGAGTGGCCGTTTGCGAATTCCTGGCGCAAGGTTGGCGCCAATGTGTGGCATGGCTGTCCTCACCGTCGCAGAATCTTCAGCGGTGGCGTTTGTAAGACGTGAAACTGGGAGATCTGTGGAATACATGGCCATCGTCTTCTTGGCTGGACAGTGTGGCGCTTGCGGCGTCGTGCTTGGCCACGGCTTGTCTGGTTTGAGAGGCGTGCTGAGCGACGATTGGCCGCAGGTGGGGCGCAGTGGGGCAGCGACACAGCCCCGAGAGCAGGCGCGGCACTCGCAAGATTCCCACCCATCTCGGCGAGGGACGAGTGCTCTGCTCCTCCATCTGCTGCTTGCCATCGATCGTGTGTCGTCTGCCATCGGTCGTCGATCTTTTTGCCCCCACCGCGTCTTACAGCAATCTCCCGGGCGCGCCCTTTTGCATGAGCAGCGGGAGCGTGACAGGCAAGCTGCAGCTACCGCACCTTCCGCACCTCGTGGGTCCGTGAGCACATCGCACCTGCCCTAGGTTCAGCCACAACTCGTCACTTCCCACCAACCTTCGACCCGCTCCACGCTGCGCTGCGACAGCACCACCACACTTGCACCTCGCGCGCCTCCTCGGCCTCTGCACCACACTGCTTGCTGCTTGCTGTCCGCTGTCTGCTGTCTGCACCGCGCCGTCTCTCGCGCCTCGACGACGACCTCTTTGCACGCCCGTGTCGCCCCCAGCTGGCATCTGCCGCCTGCGCCGAGTAGCGCTCAGCTTGCAGCCTCATCCCCCCGTCTGTGAATCGGCTGCTGGAGCGCCGCATTCCACCACCTCGGCCGACCCACTTGTCGCCGCGCTACAGTCGCAACGCGCGTGTTCAGGAACCAGCATCAGCTGCAAACCACCACCCACCCGCTGCAGTTCAGCCTTCCACGTTCCACGCGTCGGCGAATATCAACACGGGCCGCCAGAGGCACATCACCTTGGCCACAGGCGCATTTGCGATTCGTGACAGCGCGCGCCTTCCAGCACTTCCACCTCACCCCAATTGCAGAGTCGCCTGCGGGGAGCGTGTCGTCTTTCCAGTCTGCTGGTGCACACCAAGTCTGTTGATGAACGTGCATTCGCCGCCACCGCATATACCCAGACTACAGAGAGCGCGCGAAAACGACCGCCCATAATACAAGGTTCGTAACAGCCACATCGCACGTCTCCCGCTTGCTACAGTAGAAATGCATTCACCCAACCTAGCCTCGTTGCTCGTCATCGTTGCTCGTCCCAGTCCATGCCCTGTACCCCAACATGCGCTGACACTGCTCCAGGGTCATCTATCCACCCTGCTTCTGAACTAACAAGCGTTCCTAACTCATGGCTGCCACAACTCGAGCGATCACGCCTACGCTGAGCGGCCCTTTCTCTGCGCCGAACCGGCCCAGCACTCCAGGCTCGGCTTCGCGCAACGCCAACGGGGGCGCAACATTTGGAACCCACCTCGTCAAGTCTCCGCGTGGGCTTTCACCCAGACTGTCTCCTGCGCCCCTTACCGGCGCCGCTGCGTTGGCTGATGAGCGACGTTACAGGGAGCAAAAGTCGCGGCAAACAAGCCCGAACCCGGCTGTGGCCATCCTTCAGAACCTACAGGGCAACGGCCAAAGCCACCCTTTGGACGGCCCCAAACCGCAACCGCAACCGCAGATGACATCTCAAAACAATGAGAAGGCTACCAAGCCACCTATCATCATTCCGGAACTCACCGGAGTTACGGGCGACAACATGCACACGAGCCCCGTCAGTCTCTCCAGCTTCGGTGATGGAGAGGGCACAGCTGCGCCGGCCGCATCTGCTGTTGAAGCATCCGCAGGGCCTATGGGACATGCGGGCCAGCACGAAGGTGCGCATCAGCGACCTCAACATCAGCCACACCATCACCAGCACCAGTTGATCGCGCCCAACCCCGGTGACAACCCGGGGAACCGCGCCTTCACGTTTCCAGGGCCGATGCCACCAGAGGATCCTCGTGCTCCTGCGCGCCAGATGAGTCTACCAGGCTATGGTCAAAACAATCCCAAGTCGCCATCTACGAAACGCCACAAATGTCCTTACTGCTCTACCGATTTCACACGGCATCACAACCTCAAGAGTCACTTACTAACGCACAGTCAAGAGAAGCCGTATGAGTGCCCCACATGCCAAGCTCGCTTTCGACGACTGCACGATTTGAAACGCCACACGAAACTACACACTGGTGAGCGTCCACATACCTGCTACAAGTGCGGCCGAAGGTTTGCACGTGGAGATGCACTCGCACGACACAACAAGGGCCAAGGTGGCTGTGCAGGTCGTCGGTCCAGCTTCGGCATCGATGAGGACATGGGCGATGGCAAAGGCGACGATGGCATGGACGGTGTTGTGTACACCGGCGAGCCTGACGGAGAGGGTGACGAAGATGACGATGGCCGACGTATCAGTGAGCCCGCGCGTAAGAGGCAGAACACGGGAAACTCTACGCAAGGTTCGTATCATCAGCACTCTAGCACCTACCCGCCTATCAACCCATCCAACCGAGGGTCGAGCAGCCAGAACAATCTTCGCCCTTACTATCCAGCACAGGCATCTCAGCCGACTAACATTTCGCCAAAACTAGCTCCTTCGAGTATCTCCTCCCTGCACAATGCGAACCAACCTAGCGCTTTCGCGCAAGGAGGCATGACGGAGAGTCCCAAGCCGATTTCTCCGAGCCAGCAGGAACACTATCGCCTTGGAGCTCATGAGGGTAGCCATCCTCGATCGCCCAACATGTCGCAACAGATCCATCTGCAGAATTACGCTCGTGGCGCGGGTGCGGCTCGAGGCACGCCTCCCACTCTGCAGCCACCCAACACCAATAGCGGACCGCACTTGCCATCGCTGGCTGGTCTTACTGGCATGGCCAAGCCGGGTTCGCAGAGTAGCAAGGGACCAAGCATGCTCCAGCACCAACAAATGCCCGCACCAGGGACCATGTCGCAGCCTGGCAGCATATCTAGCCATGGCGGAAGCGGCAGCAGCATGCGCGAAGTCATGGGCAACCAGATGGATGTCTGGCAATATGTGCGCGACATTGAAGCTCGTATGGCGCGGATGGAGAAGGAACACAATGAGAAGATCTCGACCCTGCAGACTGAGATCACCACTCTCCGTGCCCAGCTTGCTCAACAGCATGTCAACAACACTCAGGCCCAGCAACAAGGCCACTAGAGTCGGCCGACGACACCGAGTGCTGCAGCGACGCTGAGAGGAGTTGCGACATGGAAAGGTCCGCGTCGCATAGTACATAAAAAGAACTTGTTCTCAACGGACAAGAACGCGTCTCTCGACCTACGGGCGAAGACTTTACGATCAAGGAGTCTGGCGTGTCGGCGGGGAACCAGCTGAAAAGTGGCTTTCCTGTGTTTTCTTTTCTCGTTTCACTGGTGCAAGACTGGGATGGACTTCTGTACATTATCCACTTTCTGTTATCTCTCACGCGGTGCTGATGTCGACGGAAATTGGAAAGGGCTTTGGCCAGATGTGCAGCATCTTTGTTTTCGCATTTGCATGATACCTCTAGGGGACTGTCTTCAGGAGAGGGTGTATGCATGAATCTACAGATACCCAATTCAATCACTTGACCTAATCTACTGCCACTTTTCGATCGTGGTGCGCTTGGTACTTGAAGGATGGGAAGAGTGGCTGGCCGGCCGCGCTGCTTACGACAAGACCAGCCCCTCGTTGGATCTAGTAGTTACGGTGAAGCCTTTCGGTGAAGCACTGACACGCACTGCCGGCGGAGTAGGCGCACTGGGCAGCAGGGGTCTCCACATGCCCGAGGGCAGCTCGGAATGTTTGCCGTACGCGTGCACGAGAAAGAAGCGAAATCAGTAGGTCCATGGTTCAGGAACAGCGCCGCGTCTCTGGCACCAGCGTGTGTCGACAGGCAACGGTCAGATAGTTGACGATGCTCGCCGTGGTGTTGAAGGTGATGCGCGGGGGCCAGCACATGATGTGTACCATGGCATGGTGCCCAATGCGCAGAGCGCCTGCTGCAGGCCGCCTGGAGAGTTACCACGTCAGAGCACCACATCTCTCCACCGCCTAGAACCGACTCTCACTCAGAACCTTCACCGAACACGGCAGCGCTCCCAGACCATCCTGCTCGCGGCCCAAATGGATGGAGCTCTCCGCCTTTGATAGGCGCACCGCGCAACGAGCCCGCTTCACCACCCAATCGAACATCACTCTAGCCGCGCAGGCGGGAGGGCGACGCCGCAGCTGTCACCGTCCACCCGGCCCTGCAGACACGCCAAGCTGTCCACGGCTTCTCCACCTTGACGGCTAGAAGATGTTGAGCTCGTCCGACTCCCACCGCCGCCGCAAGAAGGACAAGGACAAGGACGCCGACCGCGACCGCGATCGTGATCGTGACCGTGACCGTGACCGCACCAGCCCACGAAGCAAGGACAAGGACAAGGACAAAGACAGAGACAAGGATCGTGAGCGTCATAAGCGCAAGTCACGCTCATCCACATCCAAAGAGGACGACCCCGAGCACGACCGCCTCCGCGAGCGTTCTTCCAGAGACCGCATCAGCCGCACCTCGTCGTCGTCGACGACCGCCTCCAAGTCGCACAAGATGGCTGTCGTGCCTGAACTCACACGCCGCAGTTCCCTGAACTCTGCGAGCAACTCCAGGATCAGCTTGCCGTATCCCTCGCTCGACAAGACCTACAGCAAAGAGAGCATCTACGCCAGGGAGGACGTGGACAGGAGGAAGGCAGCCATGACCCCAGACCTCACCGATGTCGACGGCTCACACGACGAGAAGAAAAAGGACGCATCTCCCACCGTGCCGCCAACACCCACGCGAGCACCTCCCCCACCACCGCGAGCGCCGCCGAGCCCTCCCCTCACCGCCACAACAGCAGCAGACCTGAGAAAGACAGCGAGTGCCAACAGCACGCGGAGGAACTCGGAAGCACTGCATCGCGAGATGGAGTCGGGCAGGCAGAGTGTGGACAGCGGTACTCGTGTCACGACCCCTGCAGGGCAGCGCCACACAGCCTCGCGTTCGAGCATTAGGGAGCAGGACTCCTTGACCGACTTGACCTCTACTACAGGTTCCCAGCCCAGCACCATCCGTGCAAAGTCCCCCAGAGCAAAATCACCCCACGCAGTTCCCACAAGGACCAAGACTGCAAGCCCAGCAGGCGGCCGTACCCACAGGAGCTCGAATCAGAAGACATACAAGACGCGGACGAAGCCTCGAGGTTCGTCCGAGCTGACTCTCGACTCTGAAAACACCTCCGTGCCTCTCTACCATGCCCGCCGAACGCGGTCCCCCGCATACTCGGATGCCTCACCTGCGTCTGTCGTCGATTCATCTCCACGGACACCGACACAACACTCGGTCCTCCCCTCTGTCATCTTCGACGATAAAGACAGACCGGCTAGTGTCGAGATTCTGGACCCAATCTCTCGTGAGTCGTCAGTCAACCCTGGGTATGGTTCGCCGATGCCACCACCTCCACCGCCGCCGCCCCCGCCGCCAGCGCCAGCTATGATGGGGGAACCGCCCCGCGTGGACTATCTTCTCCAAAATGGCGGTTTGCCGCGGCCTATCCCACGAAGTTTGCTAGGTGCTATAGAAGGCGCATCCGTCCCAGCCTACTCAGCATATATGTCGCCCGCAACAACAGGCGCCCAAGGTCATGACGTTCGGGCGCTATTCCGGCCTCTTGAGAACGTGCTGAACAACTACAACACTGTCATAGACACGAATGGGTCTCTTGCAGTTGCCACTGGTTATCGATCCGTCGCCCGCCGTCTGCTTGATCGTCTCGAGAACGTGTTCGCCCGCAATATTTCTTCGGAGCACTGCCAATGTCTGATGTGCTTCGACCAGCCGATACCAGAAGAGAACGCTGGCGTCAACTGGGGGGAAATTCTGGAGCTAGTCTCTGGACGCTGTGAGCTACCGACATGGCCACCCTACAATGACCCGGTCGCGCCCGGCCTGGGCATCTCAGAGCTCGGAGAGCCTTGTCAGCAGATTGATATCGATGTGCCAGACCTGTACCGAGCCCACTACGAGAAGCAAGCGAAAAAGACCAAGTCCTCGGTCCAATCGTGGCTGACAGACCAGCAAGACAACTCTCCAGAGGATGCCGACGACGAAACCCTGTCCTTTATTATGCTCACCCGTCTGGATCAGCCCCAGCGTCCGCTCTTCTACGCCCTTCTTTGGGGCCTGGACAAACTCCCTTCGCCTCGCACACAGAAGCCTGAAACCGGCACCCCGCCGTATCTGACCAAGGCGGGGCTCGCGCTGCAGCGACTGTATCGCCTGCACAAGGAGCCACGTGATCAACTCACTGTCATGTATTTGATCCGCAACCCAGACATGCATAATATCTTGGCAACTCTGGCAGCTGTAACGAAGCACGAGTGGGAGATTCTCGTGTCTGGACGCTTTGACGGCTTCCTCTGGTCTGGTGCAGAGGATCTGATGCCTGGCCAGATTCCTCCCACTGACGGGCCACAACGATTCGCATCACCAAGCCCCGGTCAACCACCGCAAACATTCAGCCCAGGGCCCTACCCTCGCCCTGGATCAACGCGTCCGGGGTCAGTGCGGCCAGGGTCAGTACGGCCAGGCGGAGGCCCAGCGCCTGTGCAAGTGGATGAGGAGACGGAAGTTGCCGTGCTGGCGGAAATTGAGCGGGAAATTTATCTTGGAATGGAAGCTATGGAAGATGCGTTTGAGCATCTGCACAACCAGGCCGAACAGGTCCGGCGACGGCTTCGGGAGCGTGCTGCTGCGCTGTCGATGGTGGCCCAGCAACGACGAGGCGCTGGCATGGAGTGCATTGAAGTCAGGATGAACACGCCTGCTGGTTTCCTCGACCAGGACGAGAGCCTGGACGACCTCCGAAGCGAGATCGGACCTGATGACTCGGCCAGTAACGTCAGCCACAACAGGCGGAGAAAGGCACACCGAGCGCGCGAGAGGAGGACGCCTGCACCAGTCGAGGAGGAAAGCGAAGAGGAGAGCACGCTCGCGGAGAGGATTCGCAGACGGTACTGAGGGGGCGACAGGTCTGGCTACGAAAGCTTTAGCAGGAACTGCATGGAAGGTGTTGATGGCATTTGAAGGCGCGTAAGGACTTTGTCAGCTTGCTTTTTGTTTTCTGTATTGGACGAGAGCAGCGATTTGTGGATATGATTACGGCTCATGACGGCAGTGGCAGGCATATGGATACCCCAATGAAATACACAGTGCTGGAACGCTTGGATTGGATCTTGAGAGAGGTGCAGTGAAGAAGACAGACGGCATGATAGTCAAGTGTGTGGTATTTGCATGGCGTTGTTGAAACACGCATAAGCAGACAGTCGCGGCCACGGTGAGGCTCTGTCGAGGGCCAATCACCGCGGGCGAGGTCTGCGACGACGAGACGATGGCGACGGGAGCTAGTCGTCGGCACCACCACACGACGCGTCGATGCAAGCTCGACATGGTCTATTGGTGGCTGTCGCGTTGGCGGGTGTGTAATTTCACAGCAGCCGGACTGCCCTCTCCAATCTCTTCGCTCGTCGAGGTGGACGGCTGTCGTGCAGCTCGCAGCGCATTTTCAGTGCATGCAAGAACGGACATCCTTGCTGCTCGACGCGCCGGCACTGCATACCATACCATCCCACCTGGCCCTCCCTCCACGACCACAGCAAGAAGGCAGGGAGCAACAAATACCTTGTCTGGACCGACCTCTCTGCTCTCCCGTGTCTCTCTTTTCTGCCAGCCAACATTCCCTTGCCGCGGCGCCTGTGCCCGTGAATACCAACTGCCCAGTACCCAGTACCCAATACCAAGACTGCGCGCCCGCCCGCTTGCCCCTCGTTCCGCCTCGGTGGTTGTCGTTGCGTTGCCCGCGCAATCGGTGTTGCCAAACATTGCACGGCGCGCCTGCCACCAACGATAACGGCGCCTCTCACTCGACGCTCCTGCGCTTGGGGTCACTTGAACCTTGGGTCCTGTAACCGCACAACGCACTTTTGGCTTCCACGCACAAAACTCGCCGCCGTCGCCGCCGCCCACCTTCCTTCCTGCTGCCGCTTACTACAACTCGGCACACGCTCTCTCCAGCATCAGCGACCTTGCAGGCTTGCACTGCGCCACCTGCGCCCAACGACTCGAGCGCCCTCGAAACACCGGTCGCTACCTTTTCTCCTACCCACGCCCTCGTCTGAACTGGACCCCGAATTAAAATGGCGGCAGATCTGGGTAGCTCCTCAGTCGACCCCACGACACTGTATACTAAGCAGGAATGCATAGGTGGTGGTAGCTTTGGCAGGGTCTACAAAGGTGTAGACCGCAGAACTGGGCACACTGTCGCTATCAAGGTCATCGATGTCGAAAATGCAGAGGATGAGGTGGACGACATCATGGGCGAGATCATGATCCTGTCCGGTCTGAACTCGCAGTTTGTCACCAAATACTACGGGTCCTACCTCCACGGCTCGGACCTTTGGATAGTCATGGAATTCTGCTCCGGCGGGAGCTGCGCCGATCTGATGAAGCCGGGTCCCCTGGCAGAGGCTGAGATCGCCATCATGCTGAAAGAATTGCTGATGGGGTTGACATATCTGCACGAGGACCACAAACTGCACCGCGACATCAAAGGTAAGACCTTGGTCCGACAGCCTTCTCAGCTTGCTAACCCAGCCCACAGCTGCCAACATCCTCGTCAGCGCGAGCGGCCAGGTCAAACTTGCAGACTTTGGTGTTTCTGGCCAGCTCTCCGCAACCATGACTAAGAAGAACACGTTCGTCGGTACCCCGTTCTGGATGGCGCCTGAGGTGATTAAGCAATCTGGCTACGACGGCAAGGCGGACATCTGGTCTCTCGGCATTACCGCACTTGAGCTGGCCAACGGCGAGCCTCCGTATGCCGACATTCATCCAATGAAGGTTCTCTTCCTGATTCCAAAGAACCCGCCGCCCATCCTGGAAGGCAGTTTTTCTGCTTCTTTCAAAGAGTTTGTCCAGCTGTGCCTGCGGAAAGACCCCAAGGAGCGTCCAACAGCGAAGCAACTTCTGCAGACGGCGTTCATCAAGAAAGCTGGAAAGCCCGCGCGTCTTCAGGAGCTCATCACGAGATACCAGGACTGGAAAGTCAGGCACCCGAAGGAGGCCGCCGAAGATGACGACGAGGATGTGCCAGTGCGGAGGGAGCCCGTCAATGAAGATCTGTGGGATTTTGGTACCATAAGGCCCGCTGCCGCTGGGAGGGGCCCAGCACTTGCGCCGTTGAACAACGCTGGCGCTAACGCGCGTAACGTGTCCCCTCAGAGAAAGCCTGTAGCGTTACAACGTGGTGGACATGTCGACGAGAACGATGATACGATTAGAGCGAGTCCACCGCCATCTCCCACCAAACGTCTGGCTCCACTGTGGACTGGCGCATCACCGACGACCTCATTGAACACGGCATCAAGAGTCCCTCTGCCGCCTTCGCCTGACAAGAAGCACCCGCCTATTTTCCCACCACCCAAACAGGAACCGTCACGCATGTCACCCGTACCTAATGTCTTCTCGCCACCTCAGAATCGCGGATTGTCGACTCCCACGAAACCATCACATCCCCAAGGACCACGTCGACAGACTCCGCTCGCACACGCCTACGACGAGTACATACAGCGATCGATCGCTGAGGATATGGCAGGGCTAGATGTCACACCACAGCAGCGTAACTACACGCCCAGAGGCTCTGTCCTCCCCATGTCGATTCCCGAGATCCCTCCTTTCCGAGGACCCAGCTCGAGGGGAAGCACACCAACGTCGGCGCAGTCGAGACCACTGCCAAGTCCAGCGCTGCACACCAGCCACCAGCTGCCTTTCCTACAGTCCCAGAAGCCTTTACCACCATTAGTGGGTCAGCAACCTTTACCCTCACTTACTGGTCAGAAGCCTCTCCCGTCGCCGCAACAGGCATTTGCTCCAGTCAGTCCTGCGAAAACATCACGCCCTGACTCGGGATCATCAGGCGATCCATTTGGTGGGCCACTTGTTGGGAACTGGGGACAACAAGCAGCACCTCCGCCGCCGCCTCACCAAAATGGAAATCTGGCACCGCTGAATGGTAGCTTATCGCCCCCGCCCGCCAAATCCGCACACGCTCGTAACTCGTTTGGTCGGATAAAACCACAGCCTACAGACCTTGCTTTCCTGCCTCCAGCTTCAAACCAACCAGCAGAAATTACGGCTCTCACTGGCGTGGTTGTACCAGCACTCGAAGCAGCACTGTCTCGTCGAACCTATCATCTCAACCTTCTCAACAAGCAGGACGCTGCCTCGGTACAAGCTGGGAGGGATCCTGATTCGTACCTACGGAGGAAGAAGGACCGACAGGATTGCCACGACAACGTGAAGCGGCTCGTGGATCGAATCACAGACCAATTCAAGGAGCTTGATCAGTGGGATGAGAAGGGTGAAGTTGGCATGGGCGGCGAGGTTGCTGGATTTCTGGAGGGGTTCTTGGAGGAAATACTTGTCAGGGTCGAGCCGGCTGATGATTGATATGAAGACAACGCTTTACGATGAGAGGATATGGATGGGACAAGACAGGACACATGGATGGAGTGCTTGCTTTGCTTTGCTAGGAGTACATATGGGGCACGATCGGACTCGATCATGGTGTTTGGCATTTGAGCTGGGCGTTTTTCGGACCAGGGAGTGCTTAGGCTGTTCACAAATGAGGTGGTTTTCCGCTCTTTGGAGACGGATTGTACAAAGACATGTTTATTATATTTCAAGTCTCTTCACTGTCGCCCTTGATTGCGCTACGGCGATGGGAATCTAGCACGTGGGGTGGGAGACGGAAAACATCATTTTGGAGGTTGATGGTGTGATTCGCCGACCCCCTCTAGCACCGACATCGCTCACCACGGAGGGAAAATACCGTGCAAGCAATCAATCGAGTCCCTTCTATCCGGTCATACAAAAGAGCTGGTACCTTGAACGATATATGGTCTAAGCTACTCTAGGAAGCGGTGAGGACGACAAATTGACTGTAACAGGGCCACCTCAGCTCCTTCTGGCGCCCTCCTCGCAAAACTAGGGCTTAAAGTCTATTTGTACAGCTTCTTGTAAGCTCAGTCCCTCTAAAAGCAAGTCGAAAAAAGCCATAGTCATACTCCTATAAAGAAAAGCTATATTTTTATGCCTACAACATCTGTCACACAATGTGATCCGAAGGCGATGACTGGGGGTCCTTGCCTAACGCAGCCTAGAACTGCCTGTGTTCACCAGTTGATAGCCGTAGGTACCATGATGTCGAGTGTAGATCTCTCTCAATATACAATGTCTGCTTCGGTCCTTCGATACGCGGCTTTGGGGTTGCCCCGCTATCTCGCCATCTTGTGTGTCGTAGCACGCCATTCGGTTATCACGCCTTATGGCGTTCCGCCATACGGATTGTGAGGGTTGAGTATGGGTCGGTATCGGGGCTTTGGGGTAGGGTTCTGGCGATGGAGGGGCGGAGGGGCGCCCGTGGGTGGTGAGAGGG